>JAJOOE010002905.1:0-79918 GCA_036250405.1 Solanum raphanifolium | reverse complement strand
CTTTCACTTCCATAACCTCCCCATTATATTCATGTTAATGTCATGTTTATGACTAACCTTTTGTATGCCTCTATGTTACACTATAAATAGAGGCATAATGGTTCATATTGTATAAACTTGAAGATTTGATGTACACTTAAAAGAAAGAAAGTTATCTCATATTGTTCCTCTTGTCTTATATTCTTCTTGTCTTTATCTTTATATTGTTCTTTTGTTATTAAGTTTTACAATAGAGAATTCTTTTTGGAGAGTTACAACTTCTCTTTTTTCAATTTATTTAGTGAGTAATTATCTTATTTTTTAATTGACTAATCATGAAAATATTTTTTAGATTTTTGAAAATTAAGATAAAAAGAGAAATATCATAATTAAGAGAGTTAAAGGGATGGTTTTTTTTTTCAAGCTATTTGAAAAGATATTTCATTAGACTACTCTAATTTAATAATTTTTCATTCTTTTAGGAGAAAATGAACGAATTGAGTGATAAATATTTATATCTTTAAATTTACAATAAATAATAGGATTAAGTGGAGTAGTAAAGTTTGAAATATTTAAATTCTTACAATAAATAATAGAAATTAATGAAGGCAGTAGTAATTGACACATTCTTTTTTAGAAATATAGTGAAAATCACAACAACAAAAAAATGAGAAGAAAAAAAATAAGATCATTGACCAAAGAGAGGTGGCAAATCATTTTTTAATATCTAGTTTTATATTATATATAGATTATAGATAGATATAGATTTTTCATTCTTAATGGAGAAATGAAAGGTTGGAGTGATAAATATGTAGGCCTTTAAATTTACAACAAAGAATAGGAATAAGTGGAGTAATAAATTTTGAGACATTTAAATTTTTACAATAAATAATATAAATGAATGGAGAGAGTAGTAATTGACACTTTCTTAAATAATAATAATAAGTTAAAATATAGTGAAATTCATGAAAAAAAAAAGAGAAAAAAATAAATAAGATCTTTGGTAAAGAGAGGTGTCATATCATATTGTCTATGGTGATGAAATAGAAATATCATTTATTAATAGAGATAATTGAGGAACTAATTCTTATATTTTTTTAATTCTTTCTTGATTAATTCTTACGTTAGTTACATGGAAATAGAGAAACCAAAAAAGAGGAGGAAACAAAAAATATAAGTTAAATATTGCATTAAAATGTGAGAGTAAATAAACAAATCTTAAATTTAAAAAGATGTATTCTAATATAAAGTTAAAAGATGTGTTGTTTCATTCAAGTTTTATAAAGCCATAAATTTATGACCTTATATATGGTCTTTCTTTTGTTTGAAAATTAAAGTATTGATATAATATTTTTAGTTTCATTAGTTTTTTTCTTAAGAATTACACAAATGTTCAAGTTTGTTGTCAATTTTTTTAATTCATTGCTTGGATAACACATCTTTTTAATATAAGTTATCAAATTTTCGCTCTTTAAAATACTTCTAATTGTAGTGTCGAATTTAGGAATGCACTTCAACATGCAAATAAACAGTAAATTTAAGTATATAATGTTCGTTTTAGGATGCTACAAAAAGCTATCGCAATAAAAATTCACAAGAACTAATCATAATTTTGCCTAATTAATTATGTATGTTCAACTATAGTCATGTAAAAATAAAAAATAAAAATAAAAGAAGATTTCTTTAGCAAGTTTCTCTTTCTCAATCTTCTAATTTGCATTACTTATCATTTTATTAGCTTCCACGTTTTTAAAATATAACTTTAAGAAAAAAGAGAATGTAAGGAGCTACAATTAAAAGAATTTTAAAGTATATTTTAATTTCTTCAATAAAGTACATGAATTAAAATTAGAGAATAGGAAAGAAAAACTAAAGATATAAAATTACTATAGCAATAATTTTATTGTAAGACTATACATCATCTTCTTCTGAAATTCAAAATTTTCTCCACTTTTGTATCTTCTTAAGCTTTCTTCTTCATCCCTATAAGCAAAAATTAAGAATATACTTATATGAAATTGGTAGTTACTCCATGAATTTATTCAATTTAGTTTCAAAGATTAGTTAAATTGACTAAAAATAAATAAATAAATAGTATCACATAAATTAAAGTAAAAAACATATAATTTTAAAACTTAATAGAAGCATTCTTACTCATAGATTTTTTATGACTTTGTTGAAAGCAACCATATGATGTGATGATTAACATTTTCTTCCTCACCCTAATGTATGATATTGTCACGACTCAGACCGTTGTGATTCACACCCACACTAACCCTCCGGTGGGAGAACCATTACTACAACCCAAACTAAACAACTTAACCAACAACTATGCATTTAAAGATACAAAAGTAGGTTTAAATGTAGAAACGAAATAAGGAGTTCCCATAAACTCCGGGAATTTAACAAGACTATCAAACATTGCGGAAATATTCCCTAGAAACTGAAAATCAGTGTACCAAAACTCTAACAAAATCATAAGTCCAAAGAAAAAGGGGTACAACCCCGTAAGCTAAAACAACTAAATATCTAAAGTACTAATTTAAGTCCAAATAAAATGGACTAAGCAAAAAGGAGAACTCATGGTAGCCTGGAAGAACTAGCTCACCCTTGAATTCGATTTGATCACTGATCTCCTAAACGAGGTCTGTCAGTAGCCGCCTAAAGATGACATGTACTCAATAAAAGAAAGAGCAAGTGTAGTATCAGTACACAACCACAGTGTACTGGTAGGATCACACGGCTATTCTAGTAAGTGAAACATATAAAAACAGTCACAACATAGTTAACACGCATATACTGAACATATACAATATCAGTTATCATTTAAAGAGCAGTGTACCATTTAACATTTTCAGTAACACGCATATATGACAAGTCAATGGTCCTCTCATAGAACCATACCCAAACTGTTAGTGTACCAGATCGTGACACCCGATCCAAGTTAGTGTGTCAGAACGTGACACCCGTTCCAATATATATATCGGTACGTGCCATCTAATCCTAGTTAGTGTGTTGGAACGTAACATCTGATCCATTTAACAAGCCACAATCACAATCACAATGTACATTCTCAAAATCATACTTAATTTTTGATTCATGGCATACAATCATTCATTCATACTCATTTGCATTAGGTGTGATCAATAGTGCAACATTCGCATACATACACGCATTCCAATGAAGCAACAACTAACATACATCACATAAACAAGAAATCAAACCATCACCTACCTCGAAACCAAGCTTGAATCCTCTTAAGACACTTGATTCTGCCCTTTCAGGATTCTTTCCGCTTGTTCTAGGTCTACAAACAAGTAATATAATGCAAGAATCAATAATTAAGGTCTAATTTACCCAAATTATACAAACCCAATATCCCAAGACCAAACCCATGATCCTAAGGTGTAGCTAGGGCTATTCCCACCATCCAATCCAGTCCAAAAACCCTCCCCCAATAGTAACTAACCAAAAATCTAAGTTCTACGGATTGAAAATGGATTAGGGGAGTAAAAACCTTACCTTTAGTGCTAGAAGATGTGGAAAACATGTCAAGAAATTGCCATGGTTCGTCTCCTAGCTCTCAAGAACGAAATTTGTAGAATAATAACATTTTTAGGGTTTATTTCTGACTTAAGTCTCGACTGACCTGCTATGGCGGTCCCCATCCCGCCACAGCAGCCCTGCCCTGGCGGCTTGCACGGAAAAAGAGAGTCGAAAGTTGAGTTTCAAACCCTTATTTCACAACACACCTTCAACCCATGACACTCAGAAACTACCTGTTCACGCTAAGGTCAGTTTCGGGAGTTCTACTTCCCCGAATTCGATTCCGTAAAGTCGTACGGGTTCCTTAACATCTTAGTTATCTACTCATGCAATCAATTTTATTATTACACTTTTCATTCATTACCATATTTCCCTAGACTTTCCTGACTCTGATTTCATCCAAATCTAGACTAGGCTAGGAAATTTCAAGTTACTACCAAAAAGTTTTCTGATCCAAAAATTTTCCCCAATGGCTTTTCTATAATGACGGGAACAGGTCATTACAATAGATACCAATTTACCCCTCACTCGTCCCTGAGTGAAAAACTAGGAAAAAGGGTAAAAAAGCAAGGTTAAAGTAGTACGTGAATCGTCGAATAATTGGGGATACTTGTCTCGCATGTCCTTCTCAGTTTTCCACGTAGCTTCTTCAACTGGACGATGCTTCCAATGAACTTTCACGGATTTAATATCTTTGGTCCTCAGCTTACAGACATCACGATCAAGAATTGCAATCGGTTCTTTCTCATACTGAAGGTCTTTGTTTAATAACACTGAGTCCCACTTTATAATGTAATCCCCATCCCCATGATACTTCTTCAACATGGATACATGAAACACTGTATGAACTCCAGATAAGCTAGGTGGTAAAGCCAATTTATAAGTCACTGCCCTACACAGTCAAGAATCTCAAATGGCCTAATATATCGAGGACTAAGCTTGTGCTTCTTGCCAAATATCATTACCCTTTTCATGGGAGATACTTTAAAAGAACTTTCTCACTAGTCTGAAATGCCATGTCTCTCACCTTATGGTCCTCATACTTTTTCTGTCTACTTGGGCTTATAGAAGCTTAGCTTGAATACTCATCACTTTATCTTGAGCATCCTTAACTAAATCAACCTCCAAAGGTCTCACATCTCCAGCCTCAAACCATCCTATGGGTGATCTACATCCCCTCCCATGAAGTGCCTCGAACGGTGCCATGTTTATGCTGAAGTGGTAACTATTATTATAGGAGAACTCACACAATGGTAGGAACTTATCCCAATACCCTCCAAAGTTGATCACACATGCTCTCAACATGTCTTCTAACACTTGAATAGTTCTCTCTGACTGTGCGTTCGTCAGTAGATGGAAAGTTGTACTAAAAGTGAGTTGCATGCCCAATTCATCATGTAATTTCCTCCGAAACTTGGATGTGAACTGCGTACCATGGTCTGAGATGATAGAAAAGGGCTTCACGTGCAACCTCACTATCTCTTTAAAGTAAACCTTAGCCCACTGTTGAGCATTATAATCTATTATGACCAGAATAAAATAGGCTAACTTAGTCAATCTGTCAACCACTACCCAAATAGAATCAATCTTTCCCAAAGTCTTGGGAAGACTAACCACAAAATCCATAGCTATCCTTTCTCACTTCCATTCTGGAATTGGCATTCTCTGAAGCAAACCTGCAGGCCTTTGATGTTCATACTTTACTTGCTGACAGTTTTGACACTTAGCCACAAACTCAGCTATGTCTTTCTTCATGCCAGGCCATACATAAAGTCTCTTTAAATCTCGATACATCTTTGTCAAACTTGGATGGATAGAATACCGCAAACCATGAGACTCTGTCAACAATTTCTGAATCAAGTCATCTACTCTAGGAACGCAAATCCTTCCTTTAAAGTTGAGAACACCCCCCACATCAAGAGTGGTCTCTTGTGCCTTGCCAGACACTGTCTTCTTTCTAAGCTCATTCAAACTGTCATCCTTAAACTGTTTAGCCTTGATCTTCTCAATGAATGTGGCCCTAACCTCAATGCTAGCTAACACGCCACCTTTTTCTGAGATGCCCAATTGCATGAACTTAGATTCCAAGGTCTGAATTTCTTTAGCCAAAGGTCGCTTGGATATACTCAAGCAAGCTAGACTACCTATACTCACCGCCTTCTGACTTAGTGCGTCTGCCACTACATTAGCCTTACCCGGATGATAATAGATGGTCACATCATAATCCTTGAGTAACTCCATCCACCTTCGCTGTCTCAAATTCAAATCATTTTGAGTGAACACATTTTGTAGACTACGATGATCAATAAACACCTCACACTTGATAGCATAGAGTTAATGTCGCCAAATCTTAAGAGCAAACACTACCGCTGCCAACTCTAAATCATGTGTTGGGTAATTCCTTTCATGCACCTTCAACTGCCGCGACGCATAAGCTATAACATTCTTATCCTACATTAACACAACACCCAAACCTGAATGTGAAGCATCACAATAAACAATAAAATCCTTACCTTCCACCGGTAGTGCAATATTAAGTGTTGTGGTCAATAGAGGCTTGAGATTCTGAAAGCTCTCTTCACACTTTTCAGTCCATTCAAAAGGTACCTCCTTCTTGGTCAATTTTATCAGATGTGTGGCAATAGAAGCAAAGTTCTTCACAAATCGACGATAGTAGCTAGTGAGCGCCATAAAACTCCTAACTTCAGTCACAGAGCTAGGCCGAACCCAATTCTTAACTGCTTCAATCTTTTGGGGATCTACCATTACCCATTCCCTTGAAACTACATGCCCCAAAAATGCAATCGAAGTCAACCAAAATTCACACTTAGAAAATTTTGAATACAACTTTTGTTTCCCAAGAACACCCAGAACAATACGAAGATGGTCGACATGCTCTTCCTCACTTTTCGAATAAACCAGAATATCATCAATAAAAATTATAACAAAAGAATGCAGAAATGGTTTGAAAACACCATTCATCAAACTCATGAAAGCTGCAGGCGCATTTGTCAACCGAAATGACATAACTAGAAACTCATAGTGCCCATAGCAAGTCCTAAATGTCGTCTTGGGTGCATCTTCAGGCCTAATCTTTGACTGATGGTAACTAGACCTTCGATCAATCTTAGAAAAACTGATTCGCCTATCTACTGGTTGAAAAGATCATCTATTCGAGGTAATAGATACTTGTTTAATCGAATGGTGACTATTTAATTGCCGGTAATCTATGCACATCCTCATACTACCATCCTTTTTCTTCACAAACAAGACAGGAGCACCCCACGGGGAAGAACTAGGATAGATGAAACCTTTATCAAGAAGTTCTTGGATTTGAGCCTTAAGCTCTCTCAACTCTACAGGGCCATGCGATAAAGAGGGATGGAGATAGGGCGGGTACTAGGTTCCAAATCAATGCAGAAGTCTATATCTCTATCCGGAGGCATACCAGGCAAATCAGTAGGAAACACTTCTCTAAATTCAGACACCACAAGAATAGACTTAATAGAGGGAGACTCAACCTCAACATCCCGAATATGAGCCAAATACGCCAAACAACCCTGCCACACCAGTTTCCTAGCCCGAATGGAGGATATGATCTTAGCTGGCTTAGGTTTGTACACCCCTTCCCACTCTAATTTTTCCCTACCTAGGATCTCTAGAGTCACAGACTTAGTGTTATAATTAAGCACATCATAACAGAGGGACAACTAAGTCATTCCTAAGATTATATCAAATTCAGTCATGTCCAAAATAACCAAATCAGCCCAAGTCTGAAAACCCAAAAACAAAATAGGGCAAGTATGATAGACATGGGTGATTATGACAAACTCTCTAACTAGGGTAGAAACATGGATGGGGGCATCAAGTACATCACAAATCATATCAAATCCCAAGGCAAACTGAACGGACATGTAAGAATAAGTAGAGCCCAGATCAAATAACACATTAGCCATCCGGTCACAAATAAGAATAATACTTGTGATCACTGCGTCAGAAGACTCTGCCTCGCTCTTGCCTGAAAAGGCATAACACTGAGCCCAGTTATCTTGACGGGCTACTTCCCTGCTTGGTTGCGTCATACCTCTGCCTACATTACCATTTCCCCGACATCCATGACCTCGCTGATTTCCTCATCGCTCACCTTGTGAAGGTCCTCGACCATTATTACCATTTCTCGCGGGTACCACTGCTTTAGTTTACTGTTGCGTGGGGTCCAACATGCGTGGGTGAGGATAATCTCTCCTCATATTCCCAGGTTCTCCACAATTATAACAAGTGCGATCAAAAGATGGCTTGCTGCCCACCGAAGGTACGACTCCTTGGCTATCCTGAATCAAATTATAATGTGGAGTTCCCGAGAAATTACCTATAGAAGCGGGCATAGCAGACTGAATTGGCTAGGCTGCAAGTGTCGGCCTCCCTGAACCTCTGGATTAGGAACCCTGAAAGTTACATGTGCTCTTAGCTTTCTTAGCCAATGCCTTAGCTTGCCCATCGCATCTCACCCCTTCCACTTTCTTCACAAAATCTGTTACCTCATTAAAAAAATTCCCTGTAGAAGTCATGTGCATAGACAATACCTGTAACTCAGAGTTCAGCCCCTTGATGAATAGACAGATCCTCTCTTCCTCAGTAGTTACCAATTGCGTAGCATATCTAGATAAAACATGGAACTTAGCCTCATAAGCAGCCATAGTCATACCACCTTGCTCAAAATCTATGAACTCATCCTTCTTACGATCTCTCGAGGTCTGGGGCACATATTTCTCCAAGAACAGAGCATAAAATTGGGTCCAAGTGAGTGGTGGTAAAGCTGAAGATCTCCACTCCATATAAGCTCTCCACTACTACTTAGCCTCACCTTGAAGCTGAGAAGTCACAAACTCTACTCCATGCTAATGGACAATACCCAACTTATGCAGCATCTCATAACAATCTAAGATGAACTCATAGGCGTCCTCACTCTCAGAACAATGGAATACCAAAGGTTTCAGTTTCAGAAACTTGGTCAACATTTCGTGTTCATTACCAATCATCACAGGACCCAACAAAGGATGGAAAAAGGCATCAGTACCTATAGTTCCACCCACCTTGGGGGCAGTGATAACAATAGAGGGTTTGGCGAGATTTTGAGTTGCTTGAGTTGCGGGGATAACTCTAGGACCAACCAATCCCTTCAGGAAAGACATAATCTGTTGAGCTAACACTAGGTCTAAGGGAGGGATACATGTAGTCTCAGCCTACACCACTTCCTCTTGTCCAACATCCTCATTATTCTCAACCTCAGCATTCTCCTCTATCTCTTCATGATGCCCAGGAGGATCCTCATTTATGGGAGCATTCTCAACCGGAGCTTCAACCCTAGCGGGTGATACCCTTCCTCGGCCTCTACCCCTTGCTATTCCTCTACCTCTGCCTCGATCGCGAGATCTTATTACAGACTCCTCAATAGGCTCATTGACGGGAGCTACGGGCCTGACGCCATTGAAGCGAGTGTTAACCATCTATGGAAAAAAGAGTGAAGGAGATTAGATACCAATTTGGATCACCGGATACCAATTGGAATTAAATTATAGCATTAAAGGAGACAAGAGAAAACATAGACATTTCCTAAAGTCTTATAGTCTCTTGAAGAAAAGTACAAACGACTCCATACCGTTCCACAAGACTCTACTAGACTTGTTTTGGTACACCGATATCAACGAACCTAGGGCTCTTATACCAACTTTGTCACGGCCCAGGCCGTCATGATTGGCACCCACACTAACCCTATGGTTGGAGAACCATTACTACAACCCAAACTAAACAACTTAACCAACAACTATGCATTTAAAGATTCCGAAGTAGGTTTAAATGCAGAAACCAAATAAGGGGTTCCCATAAATTTAACAAGACTATAAAACATTGCAGAAATATTCCCTAGAAATTGAAAGTCAGTGTACCAAAATTCTAACAAAACCATGAGTCTAAAAAACAAGGCGTACAACCCTGAAAGCTAAAACAACTGAATATCTAAAGTACTAATCCAAGTCTGAATAAAATGGACTAAGCAAAAAGGAGAACTCATGGCAACCTGGAAGAACTAGCTCACCCTGGAATTCGATTTGATCAGTGATCTCCTAAACGAGGTCTGTCAATAGCCACCTGAAGATGCCATGTACTCAACAAAAGAAAGAGCAAGTGCAGTATTAGTACACAACCACACTATACAAGTAGGATCACGCGGCTATTCTAGTAAGAGAAACATATAAAAGCAGTCACAACATAGTAAATACAAATATACAAAACATATACAATATCAGTTATCATTTAAGGAGTAGTGTACCATTTAACATTTTCAATAACAAGCATTTATGACAAGTCAACGGTCCTCTCATGGAACCCATACCCAAACTGTTAGTGTGCCAGATCGTGATACTCGATCCAAGTTATTGTGTCGAAACAAAGTTTGAATCTTCTTATGATAGTTGATTCTTGATTAAAGTTTCAAGGACACTTCTTCCAATTCTAAGTGTCAATGATCGCTAGTCAGTATAATAACCCAACTAAATGAGTTGGGGTCGAATCCCACAGGGAGTGGTACGTGTTTGAGAATCAAGAGCAAAGTACGAATATGTTCAAGTCAATCATATGAATAGATATTTACGAATAAAAATATAATTCAAGTTAAGGGGTGTGACAAGTGTCAAATAAGGGGGTTTTGGTTTTAACTATCAGCTACAACAACAGTAAATAACAAAAATTAACAAGTAATGAGATGGGTTCTTGGGATGTGATTGGATTATAGGCTAAGGTAGACAAATGTGTAATTGAAACTTATAATAAATAGCTGTAAATCAGTAAATAAGCTAGACTTTAGTGGGGATAAACTTTCTCTCGAACAATTTACCCCGAATCAAGTTGGTTTTTCTCGAACACCAACAAGTAACAATTAAGAACAACATACGCTTTAGTCCATTCACTCTCTCGAGCTGAATGTGTGGAAAAGGGTTTAGGGTTCACTCTTTCGAGCTGAAACCATGACAATCCAATACCCACAGACCATCAATTCAATAATCTTGGTTTTAAAACTTGTCTCTCAAGCAAGCCAAAAACACTAAGGTAGAATTGCAGTTACAACTATAAGCCTTTAAATTAAACCACAATTCCTGATTGAAATCACTTTTAAACAGTATTTAAACTATCAATTAGCAATACCCATAAACTAAATCAACCCATAATCACATAAACACATAATCACAGGCCAAGAATTGGGGTTTTAGCTAGACATCATAAAAATATAGAAATCGTTACCAAATTGTATTTCCATCAACTGGGTAAGATTAATTTCGTCTTTACAAAGATCCAAATTGAAGAATCACAAAGACCCACTTCCAATTTCTCAAACATGGAAAACTTCAATTCTTCAAATCTAAGAAAAAGTTGTCTCCAAAAACAGAGTTCTATATTATGAAAACTGATTCTCTATAATGAAACAGATTCTCTTTAATGAAAACTGATTTTTAAACTAGATATTCAAAAATATATTTATAGTCGCCAAAAATATGCTGCGAAGGACCATTTGACATAGTAAGTCGGGATCGCTGATCAACTCGGCGATACACCCTTTGGTTAGTTCTATTGTTGTTTTGCTTTAGCCTTCAACATCCTCAAGTTCTATAACTTTGGGCGATCCAACACTGCATCGCGGAACCGTTCAGCGACATGCCGACTGCTCCTTTCTATCGCCAACTTGATTTTTGCCTTCAAGGCTTGGCACACTGGAACTTTAAGCGAGACGATGGCCACTCGGCGACTCGCCTAATGGATTAGGCGATCATTAGGCCTTCTTTTCTTCTTTGTTTCAGCTGCCTTGTTCCTTTTTGCCCATTAGTGTCCATGCTTTGTTCCTCAATCCAAATACCTAAAAATCAAGGATTTTACATCAGTTATTAGCACAAAATAAGCATTTGAGGACACTAAATCTATCCAAATAAAGCCCTAAATGAGTCCAAATCATGGACTCATCAACACCCCCAACTTAAACTTTTGCTTGTGCTCAAGTAAAACTCAAGTTCAGGAGTTCAAAAAAGAAGTGTCAAATAGTGTTACACAAGACTCAATCATGAATGCACATAAAAAGACTCAACTTACTCATGCAAGGATCAATTGTGCACACAAAGATTCAAGTTGTGACTCACCAATATCAAAGATTCTCAAGTTCACCATACTTGCTTCAACTGCAAGTTCAAGCTCAACAAAGGTACTCAAATGCCCTCACACAAAGAATGATTCCATTTTCACACACAATGGTTCAACAATTTAAAGCTCCGGAATCAAATGCAACACTCACAATCACAAAGATAAACACAATGCATAATTTCACTCATAAGTTTGCCCTTATTTTCCAATCAACAATTGTTTCAGCTCACTCAAGATGAAAAAGGTCTTTTCAAGGCTTGTAACGGGGACGAGTGCAAAGGTATGGTCATTTAGGCTCAATGGTTGTAATCCTTATGAAATGTGGTATTAACAACACTTTCTTTCCTTTTCTTCATCATTCTCCTTCATGCTCAAAAGTCACCCCATTATTCATCTTTCATGGATTGTTTAACACCCGATTTTCTTTGCACCTTCACAACTTTATTCCACAACTTTTTCATTCTTTTTCTTTTTCATTCTTTTTCTCTTTTTTTTTTGTATGGAGGGGTTCCATCTTTCTTAAATCATGGGTCGAGGGGACTTCTTTGCATTTCTTGATTTACCTTCTCTTTTCACTACACCCCCAACTTAGGCTTTTGGCCTAAGTTGGCTATTCAAACAAACAAGAAATCATGTGGATTATGGGTAATAGATAAAGAAAGGTCACAATTTCATCAAGTTTCTTCCAAGAAAAGGATAAGGCTCAAAAGGTGTTCAAGCGAAGGTCACACACTCACAAGGTAGGCCACAAAAAGAGGTATACTGTCAAATTGTTTCACACTCTTCAAAGTTGCCTAAGATCATTTCAATAGCTTGCATCATTGAGTCAACCGGACCAACGAGGCAAATTCTAGGTGTCATCACTCATGGTTCACGGTAAGCTCATCACACAAGGCATTGACACCAATGTCAAACAAGAGTCCACACTTTTGCTAGTGTGCAATGTTCATCACAAGAGACTCAATTTGATAATTGGCTAGTCACAACGAGATGTAAAATGTTCACATATTGTCTATGCAACTTCATTTGGCCTCATCGTAGTCGCACATTCATTTTTGCTCAATTATGAGCACTATTCAAGTCATCGGTATTGATCAAGACCGATACTCAAATTCGTAAGAGAACAGCCACATTCAAACACAAACAAGAGGTGGCACAAAAATTTTCGGAATGGTCCAAAACTCATTTACAATTAAAAACAAGGAGCCACAAGCTCAATTATCCAGTAAATGCAGTATCAACACAATTTATAGCTCAAAAACCCAAATATATAGACATGAAAATAGTCATAAAAGGTGGGCCTCACCCCACCATAAAAGAAAAGCTATTTGTCCTCAATGCTAGCAATAAAATATCCAAAAGTCAAACAAAAATAAGATATAGAGGGAGGTAAAGAGGGATACTGTCTAACTAGTCACTCCATCTGTCTGGGCATCAATGCCTGGAGTAGTGCTCTGAACCTGGGTATCAGTACCCGGAGTCACCTCAGAAATAGTAGGTCCACTAGGGTCAGCTAAGGGTGTATCTGCCAAAGAATCATGCACAACTACATCGACCATGGCCTCCTCAGTATCCATAAGGACTTTATAAGAAGCCTCATCAGCGACCTCAAGCATCTTCTCATCTGTGTCAGCCTCGAACTCAGGGTCAGCTGCCTCCTCAACTCTAACATCATCTCTGATGGTAGTCGGAGGCATCTCTGGAACATCTGGAATCTCCACCATCCCAAAAATCATGGACATGTCGATGGACTTCATCTAGTCCACATCTCTCCTCACTACAATAATAACGGTCTTTAGGGCCCTCACCTCCTCGGTGGCCCCTTAGCCACTCTCACACACCGCTATCCTAGCCGCAAGGGCATCAATGGTAGAGCTGAAGGGTGTCATAGCATCAGTGACAGCTGAATGAATCATACTTGAAATGGAGGCCTCAAGCCTGGCAGCACGACGATTGGCATAATGGGCTAGCTGCTCTATCCGGAGTAGTACACTCTGAGTGAGCGAGGGCTGGGAAACAACAACAGCAGTAGCACTGTGAGGCAATGTAACAATAGAGGAACTAGGGGTGTCAGAAGGAACAACACTGGATGTACCTAAAGGCCCAGAGGCCGAAGTAGGAAAAGGTGCATCTGTAGGTAATACGCCTGTATCTACAATCGAGGAAGAGTATACCGGGGCTGCCTTCTTCTTCTCCGCCTCATCTTTTAAATACTCCACCTCGATTCTCCGAATATAAATAGAGGATGTGGGAATCACTTTCACATCCTTCTTCGCATCTTTGGGAACCCGAGCCCGTCTGCACAGCTCGGTGATCAACACCGAGAAGGGGAGGGAAGTGTAGCACTGTTTCGTTCGCATGAGCATCTTCGATGCAATGATCATCCCCAAGTTCAGCCTTGCCCTCGCAATGAGGCAGCCTAGGAGGGCTTCTTTGGCATGGAGGAGAATAGACTCATTTTGGGAGGGCATGATCGTGTTGCTGATGAAGCCAAACCAATACGTCGCTGCCACATTGAGGTCCTTCTTTTCAATAGTTACCCCAACTTCAAGCCACTTGGGAGTGCCATCTGATATCAATGGAGCCAACCACTTCTTCATGTTCTCCAACGTCCTGATCTTGTATTGACAGTGATCCTCAAGTCTTGTAGTGCATTCTAGGATAGCATTGCTGGCAGTAGAATCACATTGCACCCTCTTCCCCCTGACAACTACGTAGTCAACTGGCTTGAATTTAGGTGTCGGCTTCTTCCCTTGTGGTATCAATACACCGTAGGCGCTGTAGAACTCTCTGACCCAGCTTGGAATGTACGGACCACGGGGCTTGGTGAAGATCTGGATTTATGTGACCTTAGGAAGCTCTTAATCTCTGGGTATCTGTCAATGACCCCATCAGTAGACAGACACTTCTCCTCGATAATTGTCCTCAGTCCGTCAGTCTTTAGTCTATTCATAGACTTGGGAGGAGGACCCTATACTAGTGGTGCTAGACCACGACCTGTGCTGGATCTGGAGGAGGAGTAGTGGTGGCCTTAGGAGTCCTGATCCTCGATGGATCGTTCATCCTTTTGGATTGTAGCTCATCCCTCTGTGCTGCTAACAGTTCATCATCCTCAGGCTCCGATGCTATAGCCTGATGCTCGTGGTGCTCACCATCACTTTCAGAAGTAGTGATGTGAGTGGCGTAGATACCGTCACTGTCAGAGCTGGCCTCCGATGACGCAGGTGCCTTTCTTTTGGCCTTTCGTTTCCCACCAATTGTGGGAAGTTTGGTGGCCTTGCCCCTGGATGCAGCTACATCCTCATTGATAGTTATCCCTTTGGCCCTCTTGCGGGGCAACATGTCTCTACCAACAACTTTTGGTCTAGCCATGTCTGCAGAAACATCAAAAAGAGTTAGAAACAATTCAAGAAAAAGCATAGAAAAGTAGTTGCAGACAGACTCGCCGAACTAGTCAGCGAGTTGGCGAGTCGCCGAATCTCTTTGGCAAGCTAGATCGGGCTCGCCGAAAGGATTGGCTTAAAAATCTCAAAAAATTTGGCATGTCGGAGATGGGAAGAGTCTTTCGGTTAATCTCCGACAGCATTCGGCGAGCAAGGATTGGCCCTCCAAAAGTTACGGTGCTAAAAGGGATAGGGGTGCAGACAAAGGGCAATCATGAATGACTTTCGGCGAGTCGCCAAGTGCATTCGGCAACCTCAGACTTCTCACCGAAAGTTACAGAACCAAACTTCACATTTAGCACAAAATTAAAGACGATAAGGGGAACTTCGGCGAACCGCCGAGTGGTTCGGCGATCACGACCTAACTCGCCAAACGACAAAACGTGCCTACTTTTAACCCAACCTCTCAAATTTAACCCCGCAGCCCCCGAAAACAAAATCAAAACACGCACTCATAAAATTAAACAAAGACCCATTACACCCATGCCCTCGGGATAGCCAAATTTGGCCATTTGATAACTTTTGCCCTTAAGAATGACGTCAACCGCTCCATCATTGGTCAAAATACGTCATTTAGCACAAATGCGGGTTACTTAGACTTCACCCGAATAGACCCAACAACATGCAAGCACAACCCCACTATTTTAATCAATTTTAAAGCACGAAATACTTGGGAATTCAACAATATAAGCATTACAGGCAAAATGTTCGAATTAAAAAAGGCATTCTAGCATACGAACACTATCAGAGAGGCCCAACACACTACACTAAGATAAAATTACTAGCAAATGATTACAAAACGCTAAATATAAACTCGGGGTTCGGAAAGCCAACCTTAGATGCCGAATAAATACTTTGAAACGCTAGGTGGCAAAGTAATCCAACTCCGAACACAAATCCGACGACTAAAAAGTGATAAAAATACAAAAATATAGGGTACTAAAGCGCGGGTGTGAGTTTGGAAAGTTTAAAAATGAGGGAAAGTGAAAGAGTTTGAAAGTTTAAACCTTTGGCCTTTAAAAACTGTCCAGTTCTCGCCCATTCGACGACATAAGTTTTGTCATGATATTGGCCATGCTTTGGTCCCTCTCATGGTCTTTCTCTATCTGCTCCTTGGTCAACTTGAAAGTGAGTGGGGAGACCTGATCTTCACGGGTGTACCAAGCCCGATTGATTGTAGTCATGCCATCCAAGAGCTGAGCCGCTATCATATAAGGTTGTTGCATCAAACCTCTAGGAGAAAGTTGGTCAGCAACACCCTTGTTTACCGAGTCAAGGCTCCGATAAAAATACTACAACAACACGTTGTTAGGCAAGCCATGAGTTGGGCATTGGAGCACCAACTTCTTGAATCGTAGCCAAGTTTCATGAATTGGCTCTCCCTCCAGACACTTGAAGCTCTGAATGTTGTCCCGAAGAGTCATCATCTTCGAAGGAGGGAAAAATCGCACTTGAAATGCGGTGACCAGCTCCTCCCACAAAGTGATTGATTCACGTCGCAATTCAGCCAGCCACTTACATGTTTCTCCCATCAAAGAGAACAGAAACAACCTTAATCGGACCAACTCTTGGGATATGTTCTTGAATCAAAATGGTCCACAAACATCCACGAAGTTTCTAATATGCTCATAGGGATCCTCATGAGCCAAATCACCGAACATCCCCTTCAATTGCAAGAGCTGCAACATAGTACTTCTGATATGGAACACCGCGTTCCTTTCGGCTGGAGGCAAGCGAATGGCACCAATTCCACCCATGAGATAGGGGTCTTTAGCATTAGGCTCGTTGACATCGTTGAGGTTTCCGATGTCATCTTGGTGGCCTACTTGGCTACCATTGCTTCCGTTCACACTCATACTTCCTGTTTCAAAACACAAACAAGCAAAACAAAACTAAAATTAAGTAAGTTCAACTATGAGTAACAAGAACAAAATTCAACTTAACTAAAGATTCTCAACCAACACCACTCCCCGGCAGTGGCACCATTTCGATTAACGTTTCAAAGACACTTAATCAAACTCTAAGTGTCAACAATCGCTAGTCAAGATAATAACCCAACTAAATGAGTTGGGGTCAAATCCCACAGGGAGTAGTAAGTGTTTGAGAATCAAGAGAAAACTATGAACATGTTCAAGTCAATCATAGGAATAGATATTTATGAATAAAAACATAATTCAAGTTAAGGGGTCACACAAGTGTCAAATAAGGGGGTTTTGGTTTTAACTATCAGCTACAACAACAGCAAATAACACAAATTAACAAGTAATGAGACGGGTTTTTAGGATGTGATTGGATTATTGGCTAAGGAAGACAAATGGGTAATTGCAACTGATAGTAAATAGTTGTAAATCAGTGACTAAGTTAGACTTTTGTGGGGATAAACTTTCTCTCGAACAATTTACCCCGAATCAAGTTGGTTTCTCTCGAACACCAACAAGCAGCAATTAAGAACAACTACGATTTAGTCCATTCACTCTCTCGGGCTGAATGTGTGGAAAAGGATTAATAGTTCACTCTCTCCAGCTGAACCCATTACAACCCAATACCCACAGACCATCAATCCAGTAATCTTGGTTTAAAACCTCTCTCTAGAGCAAGCCAAAAACACTAAGGTAGAATTGCATTTGCTACTACAACCCTTTAAATTAAACCACAATTACCGATTGAAATCACTTTTAAATAGCATTTAAACTATCAATTAGCAATACCCATGAACTAAATCAACCCATAATCACATAATCACACCCCAAGAATTGGGGTTTTAGCTAGACATCATAAAAAGATAGAAATCTTTACCAAATGGTGTTTCCATGAACTGGGTAACATTAATTTCGTCTTTACAAAGGTCCAAATTGAAGAATCTCAAAGACCCACTTCCAATTTCTAAAAAATGGAAAACTTCAATTATTCAAAGTTAAGGAAAAGTTTTGTCTCCAAACACGAAGTTCTATATTATGAAAATTGATTCTCTATAATGAGAACTGATTCTAAACTAAATATTCAAAAATATATTTATAGTCGCCAAAAATATGCTACGAAGGACCATTTGGTGCATTTAAGTCTGAATTGCCGATCCGTCCTTTGGTCAACTCTATTGTTGTTTTTCTTTGGCCTTCAGCATCCTCAAGTTCTGTAACTTTGGCCAATCCAACACTGCATCGCGGAACTATTCGGCGACACGCCAACTGCTTCTTTCTATTGCCGACTTATTTTTTTTCCTTCAGGGCTTGGCACACTGGAACTTTAGACGAGACAATGGCCACTCGGTGACTCACCCAATGGATTAGGAGATCATTAGGCCTTCTTTTCTTCCTTCTTTCAGCTGCCTTGTTCCTTTTTGCCCATTAGTGTCCATGCTTTGTTCCTCAATCCAAATATCTGAAAATCAAGGATGTTTCATCAGTTATTGGCACAAAATGAGCATTTGAGGACACTAAATCTTTTCAAATAAAGCCCTCAATGAGTCCAAATCGTGGACTCGTCAATTCTTTCCTTTTCGGATTCTTTCCGTTTGTTCTAGGTCTACAAACAAATATATAATGCAAAGATAAAAATATGACGTCTAATTTACCTGGATTATACAAACTCAATATCCCAAAACCAAACCCATGATCCTAAGGTGCAGCTGATTGATTGTTTTAAAGTTTATCAAATACACTTCATCCAATTCTAACTGCAAACGATCGTTAAGCAGTATAAATCCAACAAGAGAGTTGGGGTCGAATCCCACAGGGAGCGGTACGTGTTCAAATTCAATCAAGAAGTACGAGTGTGATCTAACTAGCTATAGAATAGAAATTATCAAAAAAAGACATGAAACAAATTAAAAAGGTAATACAAATGTCAGATGGGGGTTTTTGTTCGCATTTATCAACTACAACGCAGTCACAAACAATTTGAAATAATAATAAAGAGAGGAATTATCGGGATGTGATCGATTATAGGCAAATTTCTATATATGGATAATTGAAACTACTAGTAAAAAGCTACAAATTAGTGGGTAGGCTTGACTATAATGGAGATAGCTTTATCTCAAACAACTATCCTGAATCAGCTGATTTCTTTCGAACATCAACATGCATATCAATGAAGAACAACCCACACCTTACTTCATCCACTCTCTCTCGAGCTACATGGGTAGGATTGGGTTTAGGATTCACTCTCTCAAGATGAACCCAGCTCAACTCAATACTTACAAACCATTAATCAATAGTCTTAGTTCTAAAACCTCTCTCTCGAGCAAGCTAAGAACACAAACTTAGAACTGCATTTGTAACTACAATTCCTAAATTAAACCACAACTAATGGTTAAACTCACTTCAATATAGCATTTAAACTAGTAATTAATAATACCCATAAACTAATTCAACCCATAATCATATGATCACACCCCAAGAATTGGGGTTTTAGCCAAGCATCATAAAAGGTAAAAATGGTTACCAAATCGATTATCCATCAACTGGGTAAGAGTAATTAAGTCTTTACAATGCTCAAAATTGAAGAAAATCAGTAACCCACTTGCAAAATCTCTAAATTGAATCTTCCAAAACCTTCAAGTTTACTGAGAAACTATTCTATGATGGTAGTAAACTAAAATATGGAAAAGAGAACTTTCGATTAACAATTTAAAATTCAATTTATAGATGTCAAAAGTTAGCCACGAAGGGCCATTAAGCTAGGTAAGTCGGGTTCGCTGAGTGGTTCGGCGAACCGCCCTTTGCTCTTTCTATCGCCTTTTTACATTGGCTCTCAGCATCCTGAAGTCCTGTAAATTTGGGCGATCACTCTTGGCAACGCGGAACTTCTCGATGATTTGCCGACTGCCCCTTTCTTGTAGCCGACTTGGTTTCTTCCCTCAGGGCAGCACCCTGGAACTTTAGGCAAACTAAATCGCCACTCGGCGATTCACCACGTGCTCTTGACGATCATCAGGCTCGCCTTTTACCGCTTCTTCCGTTGTTTTGTTCCTTTTTTCCTGTTAGTGTCCTTACTTTAGTCCTCAATCCAAATACCTGGAAATCAAGGTTTTAGCATCAGTTTATGGCACAAATTAGGCATTTGAGGACAGTAAATCTATATAAATAAAGCCCTAAATGAGTACGAATCTCGAAATCATCAACACCCCAACTTAAACTTTTGCTTGTCCTCAAGTAAAACTCAAGATCAACAGTTCAATTAGGATGTCTCAAACAGTGCTGCATAAGACTCAACATGAATGCACACAACAAGGTTCAAATTACTCATGCAATGATCAATTGTGCACTAAAAGATTCAAATTGTGACTCACCATTATCAAAGATGCTCAAGTTCACAATACTTGCTTCAAATGCAAGTTCAAGCTCAACAAAAGTAATCAAATGCCCTCATAACAAAGATGAATCCATATTCACACAAATTCTTCAACAATTTAGAGTTTCAGAAGCACATACGACTTTCACACTCACAAAGATAAACATATGCATGACTTCACTCATAGGTTTGCCCTTATTTTCCAACCAACATTCGTTTTAGCTCACTCAAGATCACAAAGGTCTTTTCAAGGCTTGTAACAGAGCTGAGTGTCAAAGTATGGTCATTTCGGTGTAGTGGCTTCTACCTTCATGAAGTGTGGTCTGAACATCACTTTCCTCCTTTTCTTTAACATTTTAATCATGCTCATAATCCCTCCCATTATTCAACTTCATATGAATTACCGGATACCCCATTTCTTTTGTAACTTCCACTACTTTATTTCTCAACTTTTTTTCTTTGCTTTCTTCATTTTTTTTACATGGAGGGGTTCCATCTATTTCAAAACCATAACTCAAAGGGGGATTTTGTTTACACATCTTGACTTTCCTTCTCTTTTTACCACACTCCCAACTTAGGCTTTTGGACTAAGTTGGCTATTCAAACAAACCACATTTTATGAAAGTTATGGGTGAATGGGTAAAGAGAGGTCACAATTGTTCAAGTTTCTTTCAAGAAAAGGGTAAGGCTCAAGAGGGTTCAAGCATGGTTCACACATCTCACAAGGTTGGCCACAAAAGAGGTATAATGTCAAATTGTTTTCACTCTTCAAAATTGTTGCCTAAGATCATTTCAGGTGCTTGCATCACTTAATTAATTGGACCAACTAGGCAAATTCTAGGTGTCATCACACACAATGTTCAAAGTAATCTCATCACACAAGGCATTGGCACCAATATAAAAAAAGACTCTACACTTTCTAGCTAGTGTGCAATGTTCATCACAAGAGACTCATTCGATAACCGGTTAGTCACAACGAGATGCTAAAAGTTCACACATTGTCTATGCAACTTTATTGGCCTCATCGTAGCTGCACATTCATTTCGTTCAATTAAGAGGGCTATTCAAGTCATTGGTATTGATCACAACCAATACTCAAATTCGCACAAGAACAGCCACAATCACACACAATAGAGGTGGCAAAAAATTTAAAATTAGGTTCAAAACCATTTCCATTCAAAACAAGGGGCCACAAGCTAAAACATCCACAAGATCCAGATCAAAATACATATATAGATCAACAAAATAAGCCCAATATTCACAAAACAAAACAAAATCACAAGAGGTAGGTATGGAAATACCTTACCCCACCCAACAAAAAGAAGCAGTTGTCCTCAAATGCAACTAAAACAAGAATAATCATAAAAAACAACAGAGAGGGAGGTAAAAATGTCATCTTGCCAGGCTAAGCCTGGAGTGAAGTCTGCATCTTAGTAGCTCTGTCTGTCTGGGTATCAATGCTTGGAGTAATACTCTGAAATTGGGCATTAGTGCCCGGTGTAGCATCAGTTGTGGCTCTGCTAGAGCCAGCCATAATAGTGTCTCTCAAGGAGACCTGTTGGGCTGTCTCGAACATAGCACCCTCTAAATCGGCCAGATCCTCATAAACAGCCACATCTTGCACCTCAAGTTGATTTTCATATGTCTCGGCCTTAGACTCAGTAGCAACAACATCCTCCATAATATTATCTCCGGTAGTAGTCGGAGGCATATCAGAATAGGCCAAAATATCTGCACTTGGGACTCTGGGACCTCTGTCGACTCAAATAGTGAAGTGAAGTCTGTGGACTTCAGATGTTCCACATTCTTCCTTAGCTCAGAAACATCGGCTTTCAAAGTCATTACCTCAGTAGTAACACCCGGCCCTCTCTCACAAACCTCAACTCTCGCTGAGAGGGAATCAATGGATGCCCTGAGAGGAGTCAATGCAACAGTAATAGCTCTCTCAATCATCCAGGGGACCTTAGCCTCTAACTGGGAAGCCCACACATTGGCAGAATGGGCTAAGTGCCCCATCTTGAGAAGCATAGCCTGGGTAATTGGAGTCCTGGAGGCAGTGGTACA
Source organism: Solanum raphanifolium (assembly GCA_036250405.1). Classification (NCBI taxonomy): domain Eukaryota; kingdom Viridiplantae; phylum Streptophyta; class Magnoliopsida; order Solanales; family Solanaceae; genus Solanum; species Solanum raphanifolium. Next base: position 57,413 of record JAJOOE010002905.1, on the reverse strand, counting down.
GGCAGCAACACTAGGGGGCGGGGGAGCAGCAGAAGAACTCGGGGTCTGAGAAGGAGTAGCACTAGAATTACCTGAAGGCCTGAAGGCCGGATTAGGCAAGACTGCCTCTACAAGTAATGCATCAATATCAACCTTCGGGAATGTGTCCACTGGAGCTGCTCTCCTCCTATCAGCCTCATCCCGTGTGTACTCGGCCTCTATGCGTCGGATGTCGGCGGAATATGTGGGTGTAACCTCAATATCCCTCTTCACTCCATGATGAATTCTAGCCTGATGACACAACTCTGTAATGAGTACTAGAAATAGAAGGGACGTCTGGCTCTGTTTGGCCATCATAGCCATCTCCTGCTTAATGATTAGCCCCAAATCGAGGCTCTTCCTCGCTATTGTACACCCGAGGCAAGCCGCCTTTGGGTGGCGGAGGATAGATTCATTCTGAGATGGCATGATCGAGTTGCTAATAAATCCAAACCAGTATCTCGCTGCCACATTCATATCTTTCTTCTCTATAGGCGCTCCGGCCTCAATCCACCTAGGGGTGGTGTTAGAAATCAGGGTTCCAGACAACCCTTCAGGTCCTCTAGAGTCTTTGTAGTAGTCAAACTCTGGTACTCGGGCACGAAATTTGGAGCCCAATCAATTATAACATTGATATCATTGTTGCTGCATCTAACCTGCTTTCTTCGGACCATCACAGAGTCTGTTGTCCTGAAGGCACTGACCTTCTTCTTTCCCTTAGGCACCAGGTCACTGTAGGCAACATAGAATTCCCGGACATATGTAGGAATATAAGGGCCATAGTGCCTGGTAAATCTCTCAAACCTATGTAACTTGAGAGTGTCGTACAAATTTGGATACCTATCCACTACTCCATCTGTGGACAACCTTTTTTCCTCTAAAATGGTCCTCAATCCCTCGGCTTTTAACCGATTGAGTAATTGGAGAGGGAGACCCTGAACTGGTGGTGCTGAAACCACCGTCTGTGCTGGAGCTGGCATTGAATCTGAAGTAGGAGGGGTTGGCTCCGGAATCCTAGATGGATCAGTACAAGCTTTGGATCGTAGCTCTACTCGTCGGGCCTGCAACAACTGATTATCCTCAGGCTTAGAGAATAAAGCCTGATAATCAAAGGACTCCCCCTCACTGTCGGAGTTGTGCTCCGGTGTCTCAGCTACGAGCACCTTGCCCTTGCCTTTGCCTCCCTTTGGAGGTAACTTCTTGCTCTTTGTATTGGAAGCAGCTACTTCCTTATTGATCACAATCCCTCGTGCCCTTTTCGGGGCTGTATGCCACTGTCATCCAAGTTTGTTCTGGTCATATCTGCAAAACGCATTGAAAGGTATTAGAAACGATTCAGGAAAAGTGCAGAAATTAAGTTGCAGAAAGACTCACCGAACTAGTCGCCGAGTCAGTTAGGCGAACCAGATCGGGCTCACTGAAAGTACCAGCTCAAAAAATTTCAAGAATCAAGGCATGTCACCGATGTTCTGGTCCATTCGGCAAGCTTAGAGTAGCCCGCCAAAAGTTACAGTGCATTTTAAGGGTTAGGGGCGTAGAAAAGGCGATCAAGGGAACATTTCGACGAGTCGCCAAGTGAACTCGGCGAGCTCAAGCTTTCTGCCGAAAGTTACAGCATGAAATCAACCAAACTTGAAAATTAAATGCAATATGAGAGGGACTTCGGGGAACCGCCGAACCACTCGACGTAGCTCGCCAAGCGGTCCTACGTGCCAATTTTCAACCCCATTTTCCAAAATAAAACCTGCAGCCCCCGAATGCAAAATCAAACACATACATTATTCAATTAGCACTAGACCCATACTACCCAGGCCCCCAGGGTACTCAGACTTCCCCTGATTTGGCCCAAAATTGGCCATCGACAAACTCGACGTAGCTCGCCAAACGGTCCTACGTGCCAGTTTTCAACCCCATTTTCCAAAATAAAACCTGCAGCCCCCGAATGCAAAATCAAACACATACATTATTCAATTAGCACTAGACCCATACTACCCAGGCCCCCACGGTACTCAGACTTCCCCTGATTTGGCCCAAAATTGGACATTTGATGAATTTTTCCCTTAAGTATGACGTCAAACGCTCCATCATTGGACAAATTACATAATTTAGCATAATTCGGGGTTACTTAAACTTCACCCAACTAGACCCATTACAAAATTATCGTAACCCAACAATTTGGAACCAATTTTAATGCTCAAAACACGAGAATCATTCGATTTAAGCATTTAGGCACAAGTTACAACACTTACGAGCAATCCAACACATTCAACATAATTGACGCAATTACCCAACAGCAAACAACACCCAATTACCTATTGCATTTGATTTCAACCACAAACTCAAAGTACGGAGTTCGGAAAACCAACCTGTATACCGAATATCAAAGTTGAAAAGTTAGGCGGCAAAGTTCTCCAAATCCGAGCACAAAACGGCACAAAATATGAGTAAAGCAGTGAAATATGGAAGATTAACTAATGGGTTAGAGGGTACAAGAGTTGAAAATCAGAGAATATGAAGGATTTTGAAATTTTAAACCATTTGGGCTTTAAAACCTTTCCACTCGTGGCACCATCGGCGAAGTAAGTCGTGCTCGCCAAGTTGTACTTTACCTAGCCGAGTTTTACAGGACCTTTAGGAAATTTGGGGGTTCAAATGGCGGACAAAATCGGGCTCGCCAATCTGTTTGGCGAGTCGTCGATTAAGCAGTTAGCCTACCAAAATTTACATATTTCTACTTCAAGCTTGGTGGTCCAACGGCAGTCCAAGTTGGGGCTTGCTGGCCTGTTTAGCGAGTCGCCAACTGGACTTTGGCTCGCCAAACTACCCATTTTCCAACACTTTTCACTTTTCCTCCTACACAATCAACACCCATTATTCAAAATTTAAAACTAAAGGAATAAAAACTTGGGTCGCCTCCTAAAAAGTGCCTTAGTTAACGTCGTGGCATGACGAAAGTACCAAATCAAGTTTCATTTTTGGTGTTTGCCATTGTGTAACTAGGCAACCCCCTTGTTTTCTTGGATTCAAATGTGAAAATATTTTACCCATTTGGGTCTCCAGCTTCTTAATTGAGACTGAGTGAGAGGTCACCGTCTGATTGAGAGTTGAGACATCCTCTTTCATCTTTTTCAACACTCTGTCTGACCCTTCAACTTTGTTGAGAATGCGTGAGAGTATATCTTCCGTACGGCCACCTTCAGATTCCTTGGGCTTTTGACGCTCATGGGGAGGGACATACATATCTTTTTCACCCTCTCTTTCCTTCCAAGTGGTGTTACGATCATGCCAATATTTGTCACGGTCTCTCTAGCCCTCATCTCTATTACAACCTTGATTTCCACCCGGTCTTGGGTAGTTTGCAGGATAACCTCCTCCTTGATTGGCTAGGAATTTCACTTCCTCATTGTACAATGCTTCAAATTGTGCTTCATCAGGGTTTACTCCACCAACACCCACAACATTAACACTCTTTGTACCAACACCTATGACATTTTTAGCCAAGATATCCAGCTGGGTCATCATTTTGGCCATGTTTTGGTCTCTCTCTTGATCCTTTTCGATCTGCTCTTTTGTCATTCCAAAATTAAGAGGAGAGACTCGGTCCTTGCGAGTGTATCATGCCCTATTTATCTTTGTCATGCAATCAAGGGGTTGAGATGCTACTTCATACGGTTGTTGCATTATACCACCGAGAACAAGTTGATCAACAACTCCTTTGTTCACCGAGTCAAGGCTCTTATAGAAGTATTGCAGCAACACATTATTTGGAAGTCGATGAATTGGGCATTGTTGCACCAACTTCTTAAACCTCAGCCACGTCTCATGGATTGGCTCACCATCCAAGCATGTAAAACCTTAGATGTTATCCCTAAGAGTCATCATCTTCGATGGGGGAAAGAATCGTACCTAATGCGGTAATAAGCTCGTCCCAAGAAGTGTTGAAATCCCTTGGCAACTCAGCCAACCACTTACTAGCCTCGCCCATAAGAGAAAATGGGAACAATCTAAGACTGATTGATTCTTTCGATATTCTCTTAAATGAGAATGGACGACAAACGTCCACTATGTTTCGAATATGTTTATGGGGATCCTCATGAGCCAACCCCTCAAATAAACCTTTCAACTGTAGGAGCTGAAGCATTGTGCTAATAATGTGAAAAATAGTGTTTCCTTCAGTTGGAGGTAGATGTATTGCCCCCACACCGCCCAATGGAATTGGGTCATTGACGTTTGGGTCATTTACGTCATTGAGGTTTCCAACATTATCTTGGTGGCCGACTTGGTTACCATTACTTTCGTTAACGCTCATCTCCTTCTCTGTTTAACACAAGCAACACAAAATCAAAAATTAAAATAAGTAGATTCAACTATAACTAAAAAGATCACAATTCAACTTAACTAAAAGAATTTTAAACAATACCACTCCCCAGCAACGGCACCATATTTGATTAATTCTTTTAACGTTTATCAAATATATTTCATCCAATTCTAAGTGCAAACGATCGTTAAGCAGTATAAACCCAACAAAAGAGTTGGGGTCGAATCCTTCAGGGAGCGGTACGTGTTCAAATTCAATCAAGAAGTACAAGTGTGATCTAACTAGCTATAGGAATATAAATTATCAAAAAAAGACATGAAACAAATTAAAAGGGGTGACACAAATGTGAGATAGGCATTTTTGTTTGCAATTATCAACTACAACCCAGTCACAAACAATTTGAAATAATAATAAGGAGAGGAATTCTCGGGATGTGATCGATTATAGGCATTTTTTTTATATATGGGTAATTGAAACTACTAGTAAAAAACTACAAATCAGTGAGTAGGCTAGACTATAAGGGAGATAACTTTCTCTCGAACAACTATTCCGAATCAGGTGATTTCTTTCGAACATCAACAAGCATAGCAATGAAGAATAGTCCACACCTTACTTTATCCACTCTCTCGAGCTAGATAGGTAGGATTGGGTTTAGGATTTACTCTCTCGAGCTGAACCCAGCTTAACACAATACCTACAAACCATTAATCAATAGTCTTAGTTCTAAAACCTCTCTCTCGAGCAAGCTAAGAACACAAACTTAGAACTGCATTTGCAACTACAATTCATAAATTAAACCACAAAAAATGATTAAGCCCACTTCAATATAGCATTTAAACTAGTAAATAACAATACCCATAAAATAATTCAACCCATAATCACATGATCACACCCCAAGAATTGAGGTTTTAGCCAAGCATCATAAAAAGGTAAAAATGGTTACCAAATTGATTATCCATCAACTGGGTAAGAGTAATTAAGTCTTTACAATGCTCAAAATCGAAGAAAGTCAGTAACCTACTTGCAAAATCTCTTAATTGGAACTTCCAAAACCTTCAAGTCTACTAAGAAACTATTCTACAATGGTAGTAAACTAAAATCTGGAAAAGAAAACTTTCAATTAACAGTTTAAAATTCAATTTTTAGTTGCCAAAAATTAGCCACGAAGGGCCATTAGGCGAGGTAAGTCGGGTTCGTCGAGTGGTTCAGCTAACCGCCCTTTGCTCTTTCTATCACCTTTTTGCATTGACTCTCAGCATCCTCAAGTCCTGTAACTTTGGGCGATGACTCTTTGTATCATGGAACTGCTCGGCGATTCGCCGACTGCCCCTTTCATGTCACCGACTTGGTTTCTTCCCTTAGAGCTGGCACCCTGGAAATTTAGGCGAACTAAATCGCCACTCGGCGATTCACCAAGTGCTCTTGGAGATCATCAGGCTCACCTTTTTTCGCTTCTTCAGTTGTTTTGTTCCTTTTTGCATATTAGTGTCCTTGATTTGCTCCTCAATCCAAATACCTGAAAATTAAGGTTTTAACATCAGTTTATGGCAGAAATTAGGCATTTGAGGACACTAAATCTATATAAATAAAACCCTAAATAAGTCTGAATCTCGAACTCAACAGCAGCTAGGGCATTTTCCCACCATCCAATTCAGTCCAAAAACCCTCTCCCAATAGTAATTAACGAAGAATCTTAAGTTCTACTAATCGAAAAATGGATTAGGGCAGTAAAAACCTTACCTTTAGTGCTAGAAGAGGTGGAAAACTGTCAAGAACTTTCCCTAATTCGTCTCCTAGCTCTCAAGAACGAAATTTGCATAATACTAACGTTTTTGGGGTTTATTTCCGACTTAAGTCGCTATTGGCTCGCTATGGCGGCCCCCATCCCACTAAAGCGGCCCCGCCCTTGCGGGATAATTACCACCCTGGCGGCTTGCACGGAAACAAAGAGTGTAAAGTTGAGTTTCAAACCCCTATTTCACAACACACCTTCAACCCGTGACACTCAAAAACTACATGTTCACACTAAGGTCTATTTTAGGAGTTCTACTCGTCCGAATTCAATTTCATAAAGTCGTACGAGTTCCTTAACGTCTTAGCTATCTACTCATGCAATCAATTTCATTATTACACTTCTCATTCATTACCATATTTCCCTAGACTCGTCTGACTCCGATTTCGTCCAAATCTGGACTAGGCAAGAAAATTTCAAGTTACTACCAAAAGGTTTTCTTACCCAAAAATTTTCCCCGATGGCTTTTCTATAACGATGGGAATAAGTCGCTACAGATATGGTGATGGAGAAGTGAAAGAATAACTTTGAATGAAAATTTTCTTATACAAAATATGAATTTATATAGAAAAAGAAGAGGAATATCATAAGGCATAAAATTATAAATAAAATTTTGGGGGTTATGAAAATTTAAAAAGGGAAGTTATGAATATTATTAAGAGTTTAAGTTGAAGATGCGTGTGTTATTAGTAATTATTTCTTATTTTATTAAAGATATTAAATATATATTAAGTGGTAGGTGAAAAGTTGAGTAATTGAATGTGAAAACTTTTTAAGATATTAAAAATAATAACTCTCTCTCTCTCTCTCTCTCTCTCTCTCTATATATATATATATATATATATATATATATATATATGGCCCCACCAACCCTAACCTTGGAAAGCACTCGGAGTTCGAGACGGTTAAGAAGATTTTGATCCCGGGGTGGGGAAGGAGCGCGCCACGACTTACTTACTCACGTAGTTCAAAATGAAAGGGGACGACCCCCTTTACAGCCTCAAGAAAAGGAAAGATACGACCAATATATATATATATATATATAAAAACTTGAATGTAATCAATCCTATGTGGCACCTCTATGTGTCAAGTATTTGTATTTATCTTTTTTCTCATTTTTTTGAACTTTTGTTCCTTTTTCTTTCATTATTTTGCTCTATTAAAAAGCTTATTGAATAAGAAATATATTAATGACAGTTATGTTCTTTTTAATACCCATAACTGACACACATATCAAAGAGAAAAAAGTTCAACAACATACCAAATAAATAAAAGAAAAATCATGAAGGAGAGAAAGATAACAAGTAACGGAAAAAGAAAAACAAAAATGACAAAGCGCCTTGGAAGCAAATTTAGAGATGAAGAGAAGAGATCTCAGAATGGACAAAATTTCGTTGACTTAGTGTAAAATAATAGTCCGATCATTAAAGGTAAGCATTATATACATAAAAATTGAAATTAATTTTATGCAAGAGTTAATCTAATATCCTATTTAGTATGATATTTTATATGATTGAGTAACTAGAAATAGCAACATTTTCCTCTTTTTAAAAAATTAATAATCTAAATTATGTGTTTAAAGCTTAAGGATAAAAGAAATATAAAATTAATAATCAAGACTAATAAAGCACAAAAATAAAATTATTAGGAATCTAAAATATGTTAATAATCTTACATTCAAAATCATTTTACAATTACAAATATATATACATATAAAAAGAAATTCTCAAAAATATTTATACTTAGCCTAAAAATAAAAAATAATAAGTATTTAAGATCAACAAAAAAGGACACATTAACTTTGTCACTTCTTATGATGATAGAATATGATCTCTTTATGAAAAGAGAAAGAGATAGTATCTGATGATTCTTTACGATATTGATATAAGAACAAAGGTCATGTATCAAATGTTTCTCTTCAAAAATAATTTTCTTTTGAAAGGTTGTTGCACTATAATTTTTTCTACAAGAAGATTTGTATTAAGAAAAAAATCATTTTGATTGAAAAACTTAGAGAAAAAAATTATGAGTGGTCCACAAGACAAAAAGCATTATTTTGAGAAAGAATCAATTTATTTATTGAGTTCATATTAAATTAGAAGAAGAATAAGGAGAAATCTATGTTGGAAAGTATAATTTGAAAGGATCCTATATTAGTGCTCACATTATTTCTTTCAATTCTTTATTCTTCTAATTCCGTTCTTTTTTTAATTTTTTTCTTTAATTTTTTTGTTTCATTTTTCCTTATATATGTTTAATTAATGTTTGTTTTATTTTCTTTATTGTGATTTTAAAGGATCCTAAATTTGTGCTTTACATTATTTCTTTAAATGTTTTACTCTTCTAATTCCATTTTTTTAAATTTTTTATTTTCCGTGTTTTTCCTCATGTACAACCTTTAATTAATGTTTGTTTTATTTTCTTTTATTTATGTTATTATTGTCACGACCCAGACCGTCGTGAATGGCACCCACACTAACCCTTCGGTGGAGAATCATTACTACAACCCAAACTAAACAACTTAACCAAGAACTAGGCATTTAAAGATACGAAAGCAGGTTTAATTGCAGAATTTATATAGAGTTCCTATAAACTCCAAAGGTTTAAACAAACTAGCCAAACTAATGCGGAAGAACAACCCTTAGAACCTGAAAGTCATTGTACCAAAACTCTACTAACGACAAGTATAAGAACAAGGGGTACAACCCTGAAACTAAACAAACACCTTTAACAAATAGTATGAGTCCGAAAAGAGTGGACTTAAACAAGAAAGATCCATGGCAGCCTGAAAGAACTGGCTCACTCTTGAATTCGATCACGCTCAATAGTCACCTAATGAGATCTATCAATACCCACTTGAAGATGCCCTGTACTCAACAAAGAACAAGAAAGTGCAGTATCAGTATACAACCACAGTGTACTGGTAGGATCACGCAGCTATCCCAAAAAGCGAAATATATATAGGTAGTCACAACAAAGTAAAACACACATATACAGAATATATATATATATATATATAAGTTATAATTTCCAAAGCAATGTTCAATTCCACATTCTCAATAACAAGCATATATGACAAGTCCATGGTCCTCTCATGGAACCCATACCCAAACTATTAGTATACCGGTACGTGGTACCTGATCCAAGTTAGTGTGTCAGACATGACACCCCATCCCATAAATGCATGGGAACGTGGCACCCGATCCAAGTTAGTGTGTTGAAATGTAACATTCAATCCAATATAGATGTCGGTACGTGACATGAGATCTCAGTTAGTGTGTCGAAACATGACACCTGATCCATTCAACAAGCCACAATCACAATCACAATGTACCTTCTCATAATCATATAATCAAGAGATGATTCATGACATATAGTTGTACTCATTTACATAGGGTGTGATCAATAATGCAACATTTGCACACATACATGCAATATAATGAAGCAATTACAAACATATATCACACAAACATGAAATCACAACCATCACCTACCTCAAATCCAAGCTTGAATCCCTTAAGGCACTTGAATCTTCCATTTTCGGATTCATCCCGCTTGTTCGTGATCTAAAAACATACAATTAACGCAACGATCAATAAACGAGGCCTAATTACCCATATTATAATCAACATTATCAACCCTAGGCCAACCCAAGATCCCAATACCCAAATTAGGGTTTTCTTCTACCATAATTCCTAGATAAAAACCCTCCCCGATCGATAATTATTCCAGAAACTAAGTTCTATGGATCAAAATATGGATTTGGGGAGTAAAAACCTTACCTTTAGCCTCAAGAATGGTGAAAAATCGTCAAGAACACACCTGGGGTCGTATCCTAGCTCTCAAGAATGAAACTTGCAAAAAATAACGATTTTGGGGTTTATTTTTGAATTAAGTCGTGACTGTCTCGCTACAGCGGAACTCATCCCGCTATAGCGGCCCCGCCCTAGCGGGGTTAATCCCGTCCTAGCAGCTTACACGGAGTTAGAACCTCAAAATTTGAGTTACAAACCCCTATTTCACAACACACCTTCAACCTATGACACTCAGAAATTATCCATTCACGCTAAGATCAGTTTCAGTAGTTCTACTCGCCCGAATTCGATTCTGTAAAGTCAGACGGTTTCCTTAACGTCTTAGCTATCCATTCATGTGATCAAATTCATAATTAGATCTCTCATTCGTTACCAGATTTCTCTAGACCTCACTGACTCCAATTTCATCCAAAACTAGACTAGGTTAGGAAATTCCAAGTTACTACCAAAAAATCTCTTTTAGGGTAAGCATTGAAATAGACTGGTCCATAGGCAAGACTAGTCTGAATCGTCCCTATAAGAGATTTTTTCCAATTATGATTTCTACCATCACGTAAAGCTGCTATAAAGCTTTCTGGTAGACCTCGTAAAGTAAGGGGCTTGAAGGCCACCTGTACTAAGCCGATATGCATAAAACGATAAATATCCCTATAAGGGGCCAAATCATTATCAGATAATAATCTGAAAGTCTGATTATCACTATCAATAGTAATAGTTTCTTCTGTGGTTTTAACCACCTGTTTAAGACTTAATTTCTCAAAAGTACCCATTTGATATATGATTCTGGGCGATATTTTCGGAATAGTCCACTTATTAAGTAGATCAAGGTGTTGCGGTATATCATATTCTTCTTTTCTACTGTTTTTAACAGTAGACTTCTTTTTTATGATATTCATAGGAACAAACTATGTTGAACAGTAACACCTATAGCTACTATAAGTCCATGGCTCTGATACCAAATTCAAAACGGATCGCACAACCCAGTATTAAGAAGCCTTTATTTTAATATAGTATTCCTGGCAAGAGTCATAAAAATCCTTACTATCCGGGTCCGCCCTACCATGGGTAATCCAACGGGTAATCCAACGGATTCCTTCAGCGATCTTTCATGACTATGCCTGGATTATCTATATTAGACCTTTATATTGGATTATCCAAACTATTTTAAACAAGATAGTATGCCATTTCACAGATAGTAACTTAGTATGTCACAGTTCAACACAAACAGCTTAGCCCATCATGGGGCTCAAGTACAAATAAACGCTAAGAATAATAATAAGAAATAGTATGAATAATAGTAAGAAGTAGTACCTCGAAGATGAATCTTCAAACCAAATTGCAAACTTTTATTCAAATTTGAAAACTGAGAATATTACAAAGAGAGAGAGAGAGAGAGAGGGTTCTAAAACCTGCCTCTAACACAATACACCTCCTTCCATTATATAGTGGTGGAAGGAATCTTTAAACCAAAACAAACAAAACTAATTTGGCCCACCTCTTTACAAATGGCCGTTCATACATTAGATATGCCGACAAGCTCACATGGCCTCTTATTCTATTATATAAAGTAGTTTGGCCTTATTATAAGCGGCCGACATCTTTATCAAAGTCTTTCTAATTATTTGGATTTACCAGCTGCTTCTATACTTTTTCTTTACCTTTGCCAGCTTTGCCATCTGCCGCACTAGAAGATTCTTCTATTTGTTCTTGATAACGTTTAAGAATAGTTTCAATGTCTATCTCTTCATCAACATCATCTGGTCCTTCTCCAGCAACACATGTATCATCTTCTTCATTAGTATGACTAGCTAAAGCCATAGAAATATCATCTTTTATGTCAATGTCGAGATTTCTCATTAAATCTTTCTTTACCTCTTCCATGTAGAGGGCTATAGCTTCAGATTTTGAAATGAGTCCTTTTTTCATTTGAAGCTTTCTTGAAATCCTTTTAAATGGACTTAATTCCTCTATGACTTGGGGCTCCATAGTAGCTGTATCATAATACTTGCTTATCTTAACATTGATTGAGTCAATAATTTCCTGACCATGTAATGTGCCTTCAGAATTTTTCTGAAGTAATTTACTCCAGAATTTGGTATAAACAATCCTTTGTAAACAAGGAAATCCTTCTGAAGTAGTATTAACTTATACTGACCATTTCATAATCCAAGGGATAGAGAATTCAATAAAGAAATACATCAAAGATATTCCTTCGAAGAATATATTTTCTTCCTGTAAACTTATTATCTTAGGGGAGATATCCACCCATTCTAAATATAATATTTTGTATGATTCTGGTAGGATCTTTACTGAGGGACCATATAAAGTCCACCATTTACAAAACCAATTAGGAATATGTCTGTCAAATACTGCAGAACATATTTTAATAAACCATGAATGCTTCTTGTTAGCATTCTCGTATAAAAGGACTTTATTAAATCCATCAATATAATCCCAATAATTGTATTTTACCGCCACTTTTTGCTCTGGATGGATATAATCCAATTCTTTTAATGTACTCATTGCCCACTCCTCTGGTGCTAAAACCCTTTTTATAATTAATTTAGAAAAGTTATAAACTTTTTTCGTATTAGCAGGATAAAAATGTTGAAATTCACATCCTGTAGATGAGAGTATTATCTCATAGTGCATTCTGTATTTGTACACTGCAGTAGTATATGATACTGTATCCAAATACCTAGCCATTATCTGCCATGGCTCATTTCTCCATTTGAGATCATTTTCTTCTAAACGAAGTATAACTTCTTTTTTGTCATTCATATCAAACACCTCTATATTCTCATCATCCATAAGAATTGTAGAATATGATGGTGTGGATGATGTGGCATTGTCTCCTTCTTTTTTAGATTGCATAAAATCTAGAAATTCTTTGTACATAGGGTGATTGATATCAATTCCACTAGTTCCACTGGAACTTGATGCTCCACTAATATTAGCGGTTACTAGCTGTTTGTTTCCGTGTTGGATGAGGATATTACCTCTTCCTCCTCTTGAGTTTCGTCCTCTTCCCCTTTGGGGAGGGGGCCATGATGGTCTCATCCTGTATAAAGACATAAACATTTATTAATTCAAATATTCTCTAGTAAGAAAATCTGGAAGACTATTATCTTCACCTTTTTTATACTGTATGTCAAAATCAAAAGGAGCTAATAAAGCTTGCCATCGTGCAAACATCTGTTTAGACACATCATGCTTACAATCTTTATTAAACATAAATTTAGTTGCTTGGCAATCAGTTTTTATTAAAAACTTTTGATTATAAAGATCACCCTGGAATTTAAGAACGCATTTTACTATAGCTAAAATTTCTTTAGCTATAGTGGCATAGTTTTTCTGGGCTGTGTTCCATTTGCCAGAATAAAATTGGACAATATAATGTCTTTTATTTTCAGGGCAATATTGGGTGAGAACACCACCATATCCTATATCAGAAGCGTCTGTTTCCACTGTCTTTGCCCAATTTGGATTGGCCAAAGTTAAACAGGGAAGATTTTTAACCTTCTCCTTAATCCTTTTGACTGCTTCAGTATGATTATTAGACCAAGCCTTTGGATCCTTTTTTAACCTGTCATATAAAACAACTGTATCTTTTGCTAAATCCTTTACAAAAGGAGCAATGTAATTAAGACTTCCAAGAAATCTCTGCAACTGAGTCTTGTTAGTAATAATATCAGGAAATTTAGAAGCAAATTCAATACTTCTGTTAATAGGACTAATGTTTCCTTTTTCAATATTATGTCCAAGGAATCTGATATTTGTTTTGAACAAAGCCATTTTGGGTTGAGACAAAACTAACCCATTTTGAATAATAATTTTTTAAAATAATTCTAAGTGTTTAAAATGGGTTTCTATACTTTTAGAAAATACTAAGATATCATCTATGTAAACTATTATAAAATTGCTATAAGGAATAAATATATCATTCATGATTTTCTGAAATTCTGATGGAGCATTTTTTAAACCAAACGGCATAACATTCCATTCAAATTGCCCCATTGGCACATTAAAAGCGGTTTTAAACCTGTCTGACTCAGCCATTTGAATCTGCCAATAACCTGATTTCAAATCAAATTTAGAAAATATAATAGCATCATAAACTATGTCTAATAAATCCTTTTTATTAGGAATCGGATACCTTATCCACCTTAATGCTTTATTAAGCGGTTTATAATTAATTACCAATCGAGGAGCTCCTCTTTCCTGTTCAGCATGTTTATTAACATAGAATGTTGTGCAAGACCATGGTGATTTGGATTGCTGTATAAGGCCTTTCTGCAGTAAAGAACTAATTTCTTTTTTGCATAACTCTAAATATTCAGAGTTCATCTGACAAGGCCTTGCTTTTGTAGGAATATTATCCTCGTCAAAATCATCTTCATATGGAAGACTTACAACATGTTTTTTCCTATTCCAAAAAGCATTAGGATGATCTCCACAAATCTCCAGCGAGAATTGATTTGTCAATAAATTAATTTTTTCCTGTAATTTAGGATTTTGTAAGATATTACTGATTTCAATACTATTAGTTTCTTGCTCTATAAAATTGACTTGGTTAGTTTTTGAAATTAACAATTTTCCCGTTAAATCATTTATCATTCTAGTAAATGGTTTGGTCACAAACTCAAGTATAAAGGGTTTGTTATTCCAAGTCCCTACAACTTTATTATTATCCCAATGAGTAAGTGGGAAAATATCATTTATAAAAGGGACACCCAAAATAATCTGATTAGTGATATTTTTTACTAAAACAAAACTTTGAGGAACACAACTCTTATTTTTACAAATAAAAGCTTTTGGTAATTTAAATTCAATATTCATTCTGCTACCATTTGCAGAACGAAGGCTATGAGTAGTTTTATGAAAATATCTTGAAGGTATAAGTCCTTCCTGAATACAATTTAAATCAGCTGCACTATCTATAAGAGCAATAAATTCTTTTTTATAATTATAATCTATTAAAAGAGTTATTTTAGTATAAAACTTTTGTGAAGTGAAAGCTTTAAGACTATATAAAAAGTCTGTCTTATTATCGTTACAAGACGATAATTCTTTAAGTGCTCTTATGTTAAATGTTAAACTTCACGGTTATGATTATATGCCTGGCACTGAAGTCGTTTGTATTTGTTATAGAATATATTATAAACTTTTGCATACTTTGAATCCTATGTGCAAAGTAATTGATTTATAATTTTTTTTACTCTTCTAATTCCATTTTTTTTCTGTTTTTTTCCTTATGTACAACCTTTAATTAATGGTTGTTTTATTTTCTTTTATTTATCTTGAATTATACTTTATATTCTTAAAAATAAAGAATATATATATACACACACATACTCCGAGTCAATCTTTATTTTCTTTTATTTATCTTTAATTATACTTTATATTCTTAAAAATAAAGAGTATATATATACTCCGAGTCAATCTTAATGATACGGCATCCAACTCGTTTTCAATAATTTAACATTACACCCACACATTCCCAAGACACACCCAGACATTCACACGATTATTTATTGATTGTGATACACGTCAAGATTTCCATCTTACGAATCACACCGTAATTTATCTAGACCCTCGCACCAACTTAGTGATGACTTCTTCCTTCAACGGTTTCACGATACTTAAGTAGTTATACTTGAATAATTTCAACGACTCAGCCAACACATCGCACATATCAATGTTTAGACACACATTTATAATGCACATAACCACATCGTCACAGTCAAGCAATTACAACCTTCACATTTACAGTTAATTCAGGAAACAAGTAGCACGCATTCACATACTTTAGGTTACAACTCACAGACAAGCCCAAATTATTAATTAGTTAGTTCATTCCATAGATGACCATTATGGATCATCTATGCCTTACAGAGCCGCTACAGTCAGATACCAATTGGAACCTTCTCAGTTTCCAATTTTCTTTACTTGTGGCCCCTTGGTCGTGACCACAACATTCGGTTTACTTTGTTGAGATACCAACTGGAACCGGGAGATACCAATTGGACCCAACTCATACCACAAGAGACTTATGCACGAAAGGAGAGAAAAGGTGGAACAACTTCTAGAATGCTTCCTAGCCTCTTGAAGATTAGATGTGGACATCAACAAACCAATCCACATGAGTCTAGTCCACATTTTTCTCTTGTACTAGGAGATCGGTAACCTAGGCTCTGATACTAATTTGTCACGACCCAAACCACCGGGCCGTGTGGGCACCTACATACTACCACTTAAGTAGGAGAACCCTCATATCCCAATAATTAAAAACATGCGGAAAATTAAATAAAACGAAAATAAATTGTACTACCGATATTTTATAAATAGAATTCCTTTAACACAATTTTGGTTAAGACTTGTAAAGTATTAACACCTTCAAGGATCTAGTCTAAATAGGTACAAGAGCTACTAAGAGTACAACTGGACATAATAAATAAATACACAGCTCTCACCATGCGAAAAGGAAGATAGAAGTTGCTGGAGAATTTCTTTGTTTTCACATAATGAAACATCACCAAATTACATCCAGACTATGTCAAAAGACATAGCAAGAGTAGTATCAGTACAAAACACACGTACTGGTAGGCATCATCAGTCAACCCGACACCCCCCACATAACATAAGAAACTAACTACTAAGATCATGAAATCAACCACTCGCTTCTCCACCTTTACTCTCTTTCGAAATACCTCGGGGTTACACTAGTACCCTTACTACTAACCACCCTCTTGGTCAACCTACTTACTAGGTTCTTGATCATAGCCCAATCATTCTAGCACATAGAAAAGTTCCCAAATACAATTACAACATTTTGACTAACCGTTCACGTCATACCCTTACTTGCTCTTCATATTACCCAGTCATGGCCACATAGTACATTAAGCCAAGTTTTCTAACCACTAAACACAAATCCCTTTCTCCAAAGTGAAATCCACCTATGCACTTACTTCACGTACACTACCCCCACTTTTCACCCTTGCAACACACGAAAAACTTTGCTATGAATTATTCGACCCTTGAACCCTTAGACTATCCAAATTATTCGACAGCACGATACGCAACAAGTTCACTCGACACCAAAGAACAGTCAGATATAAGTCCTCATAAACATATAACCACTCCAGGGAATCACAATATCATTATTATTACGAACAAGGTTCAATTTAACAATTCTCAATCATCACAGTTATATCAAATCATTGGTCCTCTCATGGGACCCAAACTTAAGCTGTTAGCATACCGAAATGTGGTACCTGATCCAATGATTATGCCGAAACGTGGCAACCGATCCCATAATTATGCCGGAATGTGGCAACTGATCCAAGTTAGTTATGCTGAAACGTGGCAACAGATCCATTCAACATACCACAATCACAATCACAAGTATATTCTCAAGTTCATACAATTTAGTCATGATTCATGGCATTCATCATCCCTCAATCTCCTTTGCAACAAGTGTGATCAATAATGCAACATTCCCTTACATACATGTATCATAATGAAGCAAGAACAAACATCCATCACACAATCACAGAATCACAACAATCACCTAACCCAAGATCATCATCTAAGTCTTCTTCCTATGAATTACCCATATTTTGTTCGGTGCATGAGGGCCTACACATAATTCTACCATTGGTTTACATATATTATGCAGTGAACACAGATTTATAACTACTCAATTCATAAAACCTAGCCTACCTGGGTACCAAACAGCTGCACGGAGTTATTGACTTTGATTCCTATTTTCCGGGCTTCGTGACGGTAAATTTGGCCAAGAATCCGCAAGATATCACCATCCTCACGCTAGAAATCTCCTTCTCCTTCCATCCCAAACTTAAAGAAGCTTTCTGACGGTTTCTAGGGTGTTTTACGACTAATTTAGGTATTTTAGGAAGAAAGAGAAAATATAATTTTGTGTTATTTGCATTCTGTCTCGCCTATTCCGCTCTGGAACCAACTTACCCAGCCTTAGCACCACCGCCCTAGTGGCAACTGGCCCGCTCTGGCAGGACAATGGCCCAGTATTTTCCTAGATTTTTGTTTCTCCTCAATAACGAATGTTCGGGTCGTTACAATAGATACAAATTTAACCCTCATTCGTCCCCGAACGACTAGTGCACGAACAATCACACACCTATTTCAAAGTACTCAACCCAACTAGCGAATAGGGCCATCATGGAACTACAAGGAATGGTGACTTTTCAAATAGTTAATACAAGAAGGTACTATACCCAAGGACTAGAGGGAATTGAGGCAACTTATACGAAAGAACGCGTCCAAATTTTCACAGCCTGATCCCTCCAGAGCGACATGCCTTCCGCTAAGGTAGAGCCCCTATGGCGGGGCATCTCCCACTGTAGAGGGGATCGTAAATAGTAAAGGGGGAATTGAGGAAATGGTTTCCTAATATCCTCTTTTTCTAACTCAAAATTTTCCAAAATTCTCTCAACCACTTTGCTCCAAACGTCCAGATTAAGGTAAAATTCTCTTCTCTCACACTCTTTACTTCCGTCTTTGATTAATAGTAATTGCATGCTACTAACTGATCGAATTAAAATAGTTTTTTGGGGTAGTTTTTGAAAATGCACATAGGTTGCTCAATTTGTTAGAAAAACGTAGAATGGGTACTTCCCTTACGTCCCCAACATTCCCACAACGTCCTAGGCGTAAGGATTTCATAAAAATACGGTTAAATTGATACAAAAAGGGGTGGGGGAAGTTGAAGGGTCTCTTGGTATAAAACTCAAATTTAGGCCTCATTTAGGAGTTATTTTTCCGAAATAATTGCT
Source organism: Solanum raphanifolium (assembly GCA_036250405.1). Taxonomy (NCBI): domain Eukaryota; kingdom Viridiplantae; phylum Streptophyta; class Magnoliopsida; order Solanales; family Solanaceae; genus Solanum; species Solanum raphanifolium. The sequence goes on along the minus strand of JAJOOE010002905.1, from coordinate 38,657 downwards.
TGTTTAGGTTCTAGGATAGTTTATATACTCTGATCTGCTAAAATTCTGTGGAAATCAGAGGTTTTTGGGACGAAGAGGCGCCATTATCGCGCCTGGTGTTCGTCCTAGATGAAGGACGCTCTGGCAGCCTTCATCCCGCTATGGCGGCCTTTATCATCCCGCAAAAGCGGGATTATGGCCGCTGTGGCGTGATACGCTAGGCAGTGGCCTACCCCTTAACACATAAATTTCTCTCTTCTTATTTTAGCCTTAAACCGACTATCCTATCGTGTTCTAACTTATCTTTAACTTATTGTAGGTTCTCTAAATGGCAGCTCAAATGATGTAAGCCTACCCTTCATTCGCTTCCCCGATGCCGCGAGTTGGGAAAGGCATCACGACAACCGTAACATGGGGTTCTGTTGCAAGAAAGGGTTCATGTTGCACAAGCTAGAGGAGAAGGCACCTGCATTTCATGCTCTCCTGATGGAGTTCGGATAGGCTCCATTGACTGAGGCTCCCCAGATGCACGTTCCACTTGGGTGAGGGAGTTCTATGACATCCTGCCTACTGTGTGATGGGACAACTCTCACCTCGTCATCTGTATCCAGGGAGTTGATATTCCCCTGAATGCCACTACCGTTAATGAGGCTCTAGAGGTGCCTGAGGTCTCGAATGCAGAGTATGAGGCCAAGCTGAGGGAGATAGATCTGGAGTGGTTGAGAGACAACCTGGTGGAGCATGCGCGTCGGGATCAGGTCTACTAGGCTACTGCAAAGGACATTACTAGCACTGATTGGTTGCCAGAGGCTAAGAGGTGGCTGCACTTGGTGAGTAGGAGGATCCGCCCGTCGGACAACCATACCGACGTGACCTTTCCTTGGGTCTTGGTGGTGGCGTGCGCCATACAGGGTATAGAGTTGAATGTGGGGGCGCTGATCATTTTAGAGTGGAAGATGTTCTACCTGGGTAACAAAAAGGCTTTCTTCCTACCAAGATTTATTAATGTGCTATGCAAACGGGCGGGAGTGCCACATTTCGACGCCGACGAGGTACTTCCTATTAGCCCTCCCTCCTTCACCCTCTTTTAGTCATGTCTGGTTCTACTTCTAGGAGCAAGAGGAGGAGGATGGGCAGGGCTAGCAGTAGTAAGGCCGACGTGGACTCAGACTATGAGGGCCCACTCTCAGGTATGGTTGGCAACGGGATTGCAACCGGGACTACCGGACCGGGACAGACCGAAACCGGAACTGAACCGAGCAACACGGGCCGAAAGAGAATCGGAACCGGGGTGGACCGGAACCAGTAATTCTAGAAAATAATGAGTTTACCTATCTCGGACCGGTAACGGACCGGACTAGAAACCGGGTCCCAACGGTTATAAATTTTAAAAAAAATAATAATTAAAATTAAATAATTAGGAACATTACTCAAATAATATTAAAAGTTTTATTATTTTAAAGTTAAAAATTTATACTTTTAATGTTTTAAATACAAACTTTCAAACTTTAAAAGTATAAAAGTTTAAATTTCACACTTTAAAAGTTTGAATATTTAAATTCAAACTTTAAAACTATAAAACTATAAAATTTTAAATTTCATACTTTGAAGGTTTGAAAATTTAAATTCAAACTTTAAAACTATAAAAGTTTAAATTTCACCCTTTAAAAGTTTGAAAATTTAAATTCAAACTTTAAAACTATAAAAGTTTAAATTTCACACTTAAAAAGTTTGAAAATTTAAATTTAAATTTCAAACTATAAAACTATAAAAGTTTAAATTTCATACTTTATATTTTAAAAGTTTGAAAATTTAAATTCAAACTTTAAAACTATAAAAGTTTAAATTTCACACTTTAAAGGTTTGAAAATTTAAATTCAAACTTTAAAACTATAAAATTTTAAATTTCACACTTTAAAAGTTTGAAAATTTAAATTCAAACTTTAAAACTATAAAAGTTTAAATTTCACACTTTAAAAGTTAAATTTAAAGACAATAATAAAAAAAATTAAGGCAAATAGCCTATACTTTTATTAATATTAATTAAATAGTACAAGTTGAGTTACAAAATATTAGTAGAGTATTAAAAAATCTAATCTACACAGCCACCTTCTAGGAAGGGTTCTGTTTGAATTAGACCTCGAATTATTATACTCATACTAATAGACATTTAAATTTAATAGTTCATGCTACCAAGGAAATCTTTTTTTAAATCATTTAACATTTCTCTAGTAACATGCTCTGGAATTGGTTGATTAGCTAGTTCCTCCATTGCATCAATGCCGTCGTCACTAAAATCTTGCATTATTTCATCAACGTCATTTTCAAATTTGGTCGATAAAGGTGGACGACCATAACTCCTTCTCTCGCCATTAATCCAATCTCTAAATAGTACCGATATCTCCAAGCTATCTCCTGCTAATGAATATCTATGCTCTCCAATTTGAAATCTTGTTGCACTAAAAACGTCTTCCGAAGCTACTGAAGATGCTTGAATAGCTAACACATCTCGAGCAACCGATTGAAGTTTTGGAAATCCCTGGCTGCGATTGCTCCACCATTCTAGAAGATCAATAGTAGTAGGTTCAGTAGTTTGATTAATATATGCATCAAAATCATTTCTATCATTATGAGAAAGTTCAAGAATACAATCTATCATATCATCAATATCATCTTCATTATTATATCTACTCCTAGAACTTTGAGGCTCTTCATTATGTACTACATTCATTATATTAGAATTATACAAGTCATACAATTTTCTGGCTTCAATTTTTATACTATCTTTAACATTTTGACAACTAGGTGTTTCATCATCTTCACTATCAATACCCAAATTAAAATATATTTTATCAACCATTCGTGATGCACCTTCATCTTTGTAATGTAGGTTTAACAAATAAGCGGTTAAATAAATTTGAGGAATAGGAATAAAATATTTTTTTAATTTTTCAATCATTTTCTTAACAGATTCTTCAAATCTTGGTTTATTTTTGAATTTATAAAATTTACTAGAAATAGCACAAATATTAGGTAAAACAGAGCAAATAGTTGGATAATAAAGTGCAGATATTTTTTTTGTAGTTAAATAAAAAACTTTTAAGAATTCTATAAGTTCTTTTATGTCAATCCAATCTTATCATCAAGTCTATATGTCATATTTGAATTATGAGCATTCCAAACCATTTGTAAAGGTTTCCTATATCCATAAGTGACTTCAAGCATTTCATATAAATAATTCCATCTAGTACACACTGATTTTGGAATTTTTCTAGGTGGAAGATTAAACTCACGACAACGATTTTCAAATTATCTATGTCTAGACTTAACTTGATATTTAAAAATAAAATGACATGCAGTTTCAAATTTTATGCAACCATCATTATACATTGCTATACTATCTCTAACAATCAAATTATATATGTGTGCAGCACACCTAATATGAAAACCATCAATATAAATAGGGCAAAGAGACGGTTTTAGTATTTCAACAGTAGTTCTATTATTAGAAGCATTATCTAATGTGACACTACTTATTTTATCACAAATTCCATAGTTTTGTAAAACATCTATAATTGTTTGAGCTATATAACAACCGGTTTTATGCATTTCACAACATTTATAACCTAAAATTATTTTTTGCAAAGTCCAATTTTCATCAATCAAATGCGCAGTAATAGTGAAATAATCATTACCATTTACACTACGGCCCATATCAGAAGTAATAGCTATTTTACAATTGTTATAATAAAATAAACAACGAAGATATTGAAAATGTTGAGCTTGATAATCAAAGATAGCCTTTTTAATTGTATTTCTAGTAAAACCTTTAAAATGTGGATTATACACAATTTGAATATAATGAATAAAACCGGGATTTTCAGCCAAACTAAATGGCAAACCCATAACAACAATCATTTTAGCTAATTCTTCAAGATCTTTTTCTCTACTATATGACCGTTGTATACAAGAACCAGAAATAATAGAAGGATTTAATTGTGTTTGGACCATATTAGAGCCCTTTACTCCTACATTTTCAGGAAGGGTGGTACCATTTTTTTTAGCTTCGGCTACAGCTTTAGCATGCAAAAATTTATTTTTACAACATGACATTAAATGATTACTCAAATGTCCCGTCCCACCCTGTTTCCTACAGTTTTATGATTCATTCTATGTTTACATTTATTACAAATAGTTTGTGTTTTATCTTCATTCTGAGTCATAAATTGCCACACAACTGATTTTTTAGCGCGTTCTACCTTAGTCCTAGGATGCACGGGGGGAATGGGAGCAGGACAACGAAAGGGAGCAGGAGCCGGGGAAGAGGGATTGGGAGTGGGACTAGTAGCCGACGGTGGCTCAGTTTCATCATCATCATATTCATCAACATTATTATCAAAACTATCAATATAAGCATTATCATCATCATGTTCATCATATTCAGGTAATTCCTCATCAAAATTACCAAACCTTCTTTGTAAATATTCATGATAAGGATCTAATCCACTATTACTATCAATATTAAAAACAGTTTCATCAACATGCATATAATCATCCGTATTTATTCTTAATTGAGAATTTTTTAGTTTTAGATTGAGAAGTACTACCGGTTTTTTTATTTTTCTTGGATTTTGAGCTCCATAAATTAGTGATCGAATCAACTACGGTTGTTTTACCCTTGTCAACATTGTTTTTACCGGAATTCATATTCAAATATAAAAAAAGTGAGTAATTATATATAATACGAAAATGTAATGCAAAGTTTTAAACAGATAAATAACAAAATAAGTAGAGACTAGAGACTAATTACTCACAAAATAAATAATTAAATGCAAACAAATAAATAACTAAATAAAAAGTGAGTTGGAACGAATGTACCAAACGTCTACTTAAAAAGTAGACGTGTATGACCGGAAGCCGAAAATTGAAAGTTGAATTTTGAAGCTCCAATTTCCAAAGACCAAATTCGTAATTTAAACGAGAATAAAAGATTAGACAGTAGAGACTAGAGAGAGTAGAAGATATTTTTGTGAGTGAAAGGAATGAAAGATTGGGGGTATTTATAGTAAAAAAAAGGGATGAAAATGTAGTTTTTAGAAGGTTGGGGTATTAAAAAAAGCTTGGGGGGTAGGGAGGTGTAAAGGGGAGTTATGGGGGTGAAAGAGTCGTTGGTAGGGCCCAAAACCCGTTGCCCAACAGCTCTCAACGGCTATATAAATTTATTAAATTTAAGATTTTAAAAAAAAACTGACGAACCGGACAGGACCAGAATAGACCGAGACTAATCGATAAATCCCGATTTCCATCCCGTTCCCCCTCCCGGACCCGCGTAAGTCCAGATCTAACCGGTACAACCTGGAACCGAGATGAAACCGGCACCTCCCGGTTCCGTTGTCAGACTTACTCTTAAGTGCACGGGTCGAGGAGGATTTGGCGGCCTTCCGGAAGAGGCTTGGGAGTGCCTTTGCTGACTTCACCCCGGTTCCACCCAGCACCACCCTAGAGGTCGAGATGCTCCGCCGTGAGTTATGCCAGGAGCGGAGAAAAGGTCTGGAGAAGGGATCGCCTGATGGTTTGGATATGGAAGACTGTGAGGACCATATTCACTTGCGTTGCCCAGGGTCAGGAGCTTCTCCGGGTCGAGAAAGGGGACTTCCAGCACTTCACCTTCATAGACGAGGCAGCTACCGGTCTGGTACCTTCAGAGGATCTGGACTCTAATGTGGACACCACCCAGTCTAAGGGCTCTTGATTTGGTTTATAATTTCGTCCCTTTGGCTTGTAAGTTTTAAGACAACTTGGTTTTTATCTTTTTGACCTTCCTATGTTTTTGTAGCACATGGATGCTGGTTTTCTAGTTGTTTTACGCAGCTACTATTTAAATGCTAAGTTTTATAATCTATACTTGATTGATGAACATGGGTTGAGTTGCAGGGGGTTAGCCCAGATACCATTGGGGTTGAGAATTTTGAATTTAGGGAAGATAGGGGATGTAGGGCTGAGGTTCTGTCTCACCCTGTCCCACTCTAGCCGAAAAATCCCGCCCCTGTGGCTTAGACGGAACCAGAACCCAAGCCAATAATTTCTGAGTTTTTTTGTCTTTCTAAATTTTTTCCAAGGTCCCTAGTTTACCCCAGCAATCTAAGCTAAATCTCCAAGCTAGGAAAACCATTAGTTACTCTGAGTCAATCTTAACGATACGACATCCCACTCGTTCTCATTAATTTAACGTTACACCCATACATTCACACGATTATTTGTTGATTGTGATACCAGATTTCCGTCTTACGAATCACCCCGTAATTTGTCTAGACCCTCGCACCAACTTAGTTATGACTTCTTCCCTCAACGATTTCACGATACTTAAGTAGTTATACTTGAATAATTTCAACAACTCAGCCAACACATCGCACATATTAAAGTTTAGACACATACATTTATAGTGCACATAACCACATCGTCACAGTCAAACAATTACAATCTTCACATTCACAATTAATTCAGGAAATAAGGAGCACGCATTAAAATACTTCAGGTTACAACTCACAGACAAGCCCAAATTATTAATTAGTTAGTTTATTCCATAGACGACCATTACAAATCATATATGCCTTACACAACCGCTAAGGCCTGATACCAATTGGAAACTTCTCAATTTCCAATTTACTTTGCTTGCGGCCTCTCGTTCGTGACCACGACGTCCGATTTACTTTGTTGAGATACCAATTGGAATCAGGAGATACCAATTGGATCCAACTCATACCGCAAGCGACCTATGCACGAAAGGAGAGAAAGGGTGGAACAACTTCTAGAATGCTTCCTAGCCTCTTGAAAATTAGATGTGGATGTCAACACACCAATCCGCAGGAATCTAGTCCACATTTTGCTCTTGTACTGGGAGATCGGTAACCTAGGATCTGATACCAATTTGTCACGACCCAACTCACCGGGCCGTGCGGGCACCTACGTACTACCACCTAAGTAGGAGAACCCTCATATCCCAATAATTAAAAACATACGGAAAATTAAATAAAACATAAATAAAGTGTACTAACAATATTTTATAAATAGAATTGCTTTAACATAATTTTGGTTAAGACTGGTAAACTATTAACACCCCGAAAGATCTAGTCTAAACAGGTACAAGATCTACTAAGAGTACAACTGGACATAATAAATAAAGACACAGTTCCCACCATACGGAAGGAAAGATAGAAGCTGTTGGACAATTTCTTCATCTTCACCTAATGAAACATCATCAACCTGCATCCAGACTATGTCAAAAGACATAGCAAGGTAGTATCAGTACAAAACACACGTACTGGTAGGCATCATCGGTCAACCCGACGCCCACCATATAACATAAGAAACCAACTAGTAAGATCATGAAATCAACCACTCGCTTCTCCACCTTTACTCTCTTTTGAAATACCTCGGGCTTACACTAGTACCCTTACTACTAACCACCCTCTTGGTCAACCTACTTACTAGGTTCTTGATCATAGTCCAACCATTCTAGCACATAGAAAAGTTTCCAAATACAATTACAACATTCTGACTAACCGCTCACGTCATACCCTTACTTGCTCTTCATATTACCCAACCATGGCCACATAGTACATTAAGTCAAGCTTTCTAACCACTAAATACAAATCCCTTTCTCCAAAGTGAAATCCACCTAAGCACTTACTTCACGTACACTACCCCCCACTTTTCACCCTTGCAACACACGAACAACCCTTGCTATCAACCTTGAACCCTTGGCCTTTCCAATTCATTCGACAACACGATACGGAACAAGTTTACTCGACACCAAAGAATAGTCAGATATAAGTCCTCATAAACATATAAGCACTCCAGGGAATCACAATATCATTATTAGTAAGAACAAGGTTCAATTTCACAATTCTCAATCATCACAGTTATATCAAATCATTGGTCCTCTCATGGGACCCAAACCCAAACTATTAACATACCAGAACGTGCTACCCGATCCAATGATTATTCCAGAACGTGGCAACTGATCCCATAATTATGTCAGAATGTGGCAACCTATCCAAGTTAGTTATGTTGGAACGTGGGAACCAATCCATTCAACACACCACAATCATAATCACAAGTATATTCTCAAGTTCATACAATTTAGTCATGATTCATGGCATTTATCATCCCTCTATCTCCTTTGCAAAAAGTGTGATCAATAATGCAACATTCACATACATACAAGTATCATAATGAAGCAAGAACAAACATACATCACACAATCATAGAATCACAACCATCACCTAATGCTAGATCATCATCTAAGGCTTCTTCCTAAGATTTAACCATATTTTTTTCGGTGCACGAGGGCCTACGCATAATTCTACCATTGGTTTACATATATTACGCGGTGAACATAGATTTATAACTACTCAATTCATAAAACCTAGCCTACTTGGGTGCCAAGCAGTTGCACGGAGTTATTGACTTTGATTCCTATTTTCTAGGCTTCATGACGGTGAATTTTGCCATGAATCCGCAAGATATCACCATCCTCACGCTAGAAATCTCCTTCTCCTTTCTTACCAAACTTAAAGCAGCTTTCTGAGGGTTTCTAGGGTGTTTTACGACTAATTTAGGTATTTTAGGAATAAGGAGAAAATATGACTTCGCGTTATTTGCATTCTTTCTCGCCTATCCCGCTCTGGCGCCAACTTATCCCGCCCTAGCGGCAACTGGCCCGCTCTGGCGGGACAATGACCCAGAATTTTTCCTGGATTTTTATTTCTCCTAAATAACGACGGTTCGGGTCTTTACAATAAATATTCGATAGGCTTCTGATTGTAGGAATTCAAAACTCAATTTCAAGTCTTAATTTAAAATTAAAGTTTGTTTACAAAATTTGCATAAATTTTAATTCTAATTTCAAATTTCAAATTCTCTGAAAAGTAGGATTTTAAATTTCAAAATGTGATTTTAATTTTTTTTAAATTTAAAACTTGATTCATATGTTTTTATTTTGTAAAAAATAATAATTTATTACTCGAATTTTGTAAAGCAAAAAGAAAAAAAAAGACACTAGCTCGACGTGAATAGATTATTTATATCATGTGAAAGTATTGTATTAGTGAATCATCATAAACTTATGGGAATTAGTTATTACAATTGTTCGTTTTTTAAAATTTGTGAGCCATGGTAAAATTGTGTGTATTTGAAAACATTGAATAATATGTAACCACAAACATTTAATTATAAGAAGAATAGAAAATATGTGATTTATTAATATAACACCGTAGAATATTTTGATACCTTACTTATGAATTATGGTTTGATCATTTGAAAACTTTGTACAAGATTGAAAAAGTTTTGATAGTTTTCAGGATTTTCATATTTGTAAGATTAAATACAACTTTAAAATACAAATTACATATTTAAATAAAAGGGTAATTTGAAAGAAATCTTATTTTTAAATCACTACTTTAAAATCATGTCACAAACAAACTCTAGATTGTCAGTATTGTCGGTGAAATAGTTCCTTTGTTATCTTGCCTGTTCCAAATTATTTAATATTATTTCCTTTTTAAGAAATATTAATAACCGAATTTGAATTCTTGAAACTTTAAAAATTATATAATTTAATAATAGCAGTTATGAAAACGAAAAAAATGAGAGTGAATAATAAAACTTCTCAAAATTATATAGTATATGATAATCTTTTCATTTTAGAAGTCCTTTTCAAAATGCTATTATCTTCCATAGGTAAAAAGACTCTCGACTCAAAAAATAACAAATCAAAATAATTATATATAAAAAAAAAGTATTAAACTATTGACAACCTTAAAAACACTTATATACTTGACTAACTGAACTTAAATATATCACATTTCATGTCATACTAACAATTTAAGTCAAGTAATCGATGTAAAGCTTTTATTTATGCAATTTAAAATATTATCCGAGCAAATAGTAATTTTCATATAATAGTTGATGAACATTTTTGAAAAAAACAAAGAGAGAAAAAGATAATGTATGTAATTTGGAACCATACCTCAAAATTGTAACATTTAAGGTGAATGAAAAAGAGGGGAAATGTAATGACATGTTTCCGTCGTTATGGAAAAGCCAATGGAGAAAAAATTTGGGCCAGAAATTTTTTCGAGTAGTGACTTGGAAAATTGTAGCCTAGCCCATATTTGGACGAAATCTGAGTCAGTTGAGGTCTAGGGAAATCTGGTAAGGAATGGGGGATTTAACTATGAATTTGATCACATGAGTGGATAGCTAAGGCGTTAAGGAGCCTGCACGACTTTACGGAATCGAATCGGGCAAGTAAAACTTCCAAAACTGATCTTGGCGTGAAAGGGTAGTCTCTGAACCTCAAGGGTTGAAGGTGTGTTGTGAAATGGGAGCTTAGAACTCAAAGTCCGACTTTCTATCTCCGTGCAAGCCGCCAGAGCGGGGACGCTGTAGCGGATTGGGTCCTGCTATAGCGGGACACTCGCGACTTAAATCGGGGAAAATCCCCAAAATCGTTATTTTCTGCAAAACTTCGATCTTAAGAGCAAAGGAATGACCCAGGGAAATTTCTTGACAGTTTTCCACGACTTTTGGTACTAAATTAAGGATTTTACTCCCCTAATCCATTTTTCGATCCGTAGAACTTAGATTCTTGGGTAATTATCATTAGGGGAGGGTTTTGGCCTAGATTTGCTAGTGGGAAAAGCCCTATTTGCACGTTAGGATCATGAGTTTGGTCTTGGGTTATTGGATTTTTATAATCCGAGTAAATTAGACCTTAATCATTGATCTTTGCATTAAATTACTTGTTTGTCGACCAAGAACAAGCAGAAAGAATTCAGAAAGGGAAGGCACAAGTGTCTTAGGAGGATTCAAGCTTGGTTTCGAGGTAGGTAATGGTTTGATTTCCTATTGTGTGATATATGCAGATAGATTGCTTCATTGTATGTGTGCATGTATGTGAATAGGGAATGTGAATTAATCTAATGAAATGATTATGTGTGAACAATACATGCCATGAACTTGTTACTTGATTGTATGACTATGACTACTGTTCATTATGGGTGTGATTGTGATTGTGGTTGTGCTGAACGAATTGGGTGTCACGTTCCGACACATATATTAGATCGAGTGTCACGTTCTAACACATAGATTGGATCGGGTGTCACGTTTTGATACATATATTTGATTGGGTGTCACATTTCGACACATGTATATTAGATCGGGTGTCACGTTCCGACACACTAATAGTTTGGGTATGGGTTCCATGAGAATACCATTGTGATTGTTATGTTATGTCTACTTGCCATTGATAATGGGAGACTATATGTTGCTCTAAAGTGATGATTGAACTGTATATTGTATATGTATGCTTGTTGTGTTGTAATTTCTTACGTGTATTGTGCTTCTGAGAGTGGTCGCGTGATCCTACCAGTACACTGTGGTTGTGTACTAATACTGCACTTGCTCGTTCTTTGTTGAGTACAGGCATCTTCAGGCAGTTACTGATCAACCTCAGCTAGGAGATAACTGATCGAGACCGAATTCAAGGGTGAGCCAGTTCTTCTAGGATGCCGTGGATTTTCTGATGTCATTCTATTCGGACTTAGACTAGCTCCTTAAATATTTGTTGTGTTTTTAGCTTTCAAGGTTGTACCCTTTTTCTTAGACTGGTCGATCGTTAGAGTTTTGGTATATTGACTTTCAGGTTCTAGGAGTTGTTTTCCACAAATGTTTGGTAGTTGTTTTGGTTAGCTTTCGGAGTTTATGGGAACTCTATTTTTCTTTAGACATTTAAACATGCTTTCGTATCTTTAAATGTTCCAATTTTCGTTAAGTTGCTTTGTTAGGTTGAAGTAATAGTTCTCCCACCAAAGGGATAGTGTGGGTGCCATCACAATGGTCTGGGTCATGACAAAGTTGATATCAAAGTCCTAAGTTTGTTGATCTCATCGTACCAAAACAAATCTAGTAGAGTTGCGGAATGGTACCAAGACGTTCATACTTTTTTTCGAGAAGTTATAGGACTTTAGGAAAACTCATTTATTTCTTTCTTCGTGCTATTATTTGAATCCAATTGGTATCTAGGTGATACAAATTGGTATCTTTCCTCCTTCATTCTATGGTCAGAACTAGATCAACAGAAGTGGTAACACCAACACTAGCAAGAGAGGATGCGTCCTTCCAAATAAGCATGTTTCCCCGATTCAATGTGGGAATGTAAAGACTAGTGACCAACATGATATTTTATTAAGTTCTTAAAGTTGAAAGTCCCATTCTTCGTGGGTACGAATTATGAAGATGTTTAGGATTTCTTTGTTGACTATCATGAGTTGCTTCATAAGAGGAATATAGTGGAGAGGTTTGGGGTTGAGTTTGTGACATATCAATTCCAGAGAGACACCAAAATGTGTTGGTTGTCTCTTGTTGAGTGCCGACTAGTAAATGCACTACTCATGACTTGGAAACATTTTATAACTTTCTTTATTAAGAAGTATATACCCTGAACTTTGAGGGATAGGAAGAGAGATGAGTTCCTGAACATAGAGCAAATTCGTCGCTTTGTGAAGTGGTTAAGGTCAGATTTATAGATTCGAGCTTATAGGTGACAACATTCAAGAAGTTTTGTAAGGGACGGCTGGATAATGAACACCATTACTTTGGAAAATGCATTTAGTATTGTTGTCATAACATGTATGTGTTTCTTAGTAAATGTTGAAATTATGTTATGACAATTGAAGTTAGAATCTCTACTGTGATTTTCTAGATTAAGTGTATATCAAAGAGGGTCATGATACGACTACTACAATAGCAGCGATGGAGAACCTGGGCATATGAGGAGAAAATCAGCGAGGCCGTGGAGATCGAGGAAATGGTAATAGAGGTAGGGGAGCAGTGCTGCCAGGAAATGAGGGTGCCCGTCAAGATGACAGGATTCAATTTTATGTCTTTTCAGGCAAGACCGAGGCTGAGGTGTCTGATGCAGTGATCACATATGTTATTCTTGTCTGTGACCGAATGGCTACCGTTTTTTTTATCCAGGTTCTACTTATTCATATGTGTCAGTCCAGTTTGCCTTGGGATTTGATGCGGTTTATGATGTGCTTGATACCCCCATCCATGTTTCTACCCTAGTTGGAGAGTCAGTCATAGTCACCAGGTATATCGTGCTTGTCCTGTTCTGTTTATGAGTTTTCAGACATAGGCTAATTTGGTTATTTTGGATATGACTGACTTCGATATAATCTTAGGCATGACTTGGTTCTCCCCCTGTTATGTTGTGCTTAATTGTAACGCTAAGTCTGTGACTCTAGAGATCCTGGGTAGGGAAAAGTTAGAATGGGAAGGGGTGTACATGCCTAAGCCAACTAAGTTCATATATTTTGTGCGGGTTAAGAAACTGGTGGGGTAGGGGTGTTAGCGTTTTTGGCTCATATTTTAGAGGTTGATGTTGAGCCTCCCTCTATTGAGTCTATTCTTGTAGTGTCTGAAATTCAAGGAAGTGTTTCCTACCGATTTGCTTGGTATGCCTTAGGATAGAGATATAGATGTCTACATTGACTTGGAACCTAGCACTCGCCCCATCTTCATTCCTCCTTATTGCATGGCTCCAGCAAAATTGAGAGAGCTTAAAGCTCAAATCCAGGAGCTTCTTCATAAAGGTTTCATCCATCCTAGTGCTTCCCCGTGTGGTGCTCCTGTCTTGTTTGTTAAGAATAAGAATGGTAGTATGAGGACTGGTGATATTATCTTAAGCCATAAAAGAGTGGATTATTACTGGAATGACAAGCTTATGGATAAAGAAAGTCCCATTGAGTATACTTGGGTGAAGGAAATTGAAGATTTTAGTAAGAAAGTGCGTATAAAAATTGTGTTAGTCCTTTGAATTTGATGAGTATACCTGAGTTTGAGGTGTCATGTTCATGAAAAGGTTGACTTCATAGTGATAGTCTGGGCTGACTGAGCGTAATGGTAATAAGAGTTCGTGATGAATTTTGATGGGATGCAACTATATAATAAGATTGTGGTTAAGCGAATTTTGTATAGTAATTATGACTCACGAGTATCTAAGGTTGTGGTTTTCTAATATTTGGTAAGTAACATGGTTGTATGGAAGGTTTTAAGAGATGGTGGGACACCACTCGATTAGAATTTAAAAGATCTAGAGTCATAATGAAGAAAAATAGTGGGATGTAGTACAACCTTTAGAGAGAGGCGAGAGAAAGAATATTTTATTTGATTGCACAGGCGAAAGAGGTATCTTCAGAGGGGTAGATAATTGCGTTCAGAGACGCATGATTTCATTCGTTTTGTTGCAGCAATGGTAATAGTGTCACGGGTCCATCAGATTGGCTAAAAACTATTGAAAAAGAATTGAGAAAGGAGTGTACAAACATTAGCTTGAGTGTGATGATAAGTGCTTTGTTTTTTTGTTTTTGAGAGTAATGACTACGGTTGATTTTTAGAGAAAGATATTGTAAGATCGATGGAGATGCAATCAATGATAAGCTAAAATCCATGAATTCATAAAAATCTTCAAGGTACAAGCTAATGTTGATAGACAAAAGGATTGTGTTATACGATTAAATTTACAATTCATATTTTCATTGTAAGTTTACATTTGTGGTGATATATGTTGTCAAGGTATGAGTTGGCAAGGTGAAAAATGATCAATTGTATCAAGTATTGAGCATTTGAAAAGACTTACACCTAGGTTGAGTCGTCAAGTTTATTACTGTTGATTGTTAAGTACCTAAGAAAGGTTTCATTTAAAAGTGTTGGTTTATAATAAGGTAAATGGCCGGAGTGTTTATGATGGTTGTTAGTATTGAGAGTATGATTAACTAGCTATGGTCACGTGTGTTTTCACTTTTGTGGGTGGATCCTTAGTGGTGGATCAGGTGTACCGATCCTGCGATGTTCTCTTGGTTGAATGTGGGGATCATTGGGTCCAATTCTACTGTTCTTAAGGGTAATTTACAATCACAATTGCTAAATCTAGCATTTCAATTGTGTTGTTAGGGGCTTTGTATGCTTGGACATATCCCTCTATGAGTATCTGATGTTTAAAGATCAAATTTTTATAACTTAAGCTCATGGGAATTTATGTTGTGGGATGGAGATGTTGTTAAGAACTATGATTGTTTGGGTATTATGAGTGTGTGTTGGTTGGTTCAGGTTCACTTCTAATTGTAGTGAGTATTGATTTTGGATTTTATCATGCTTATGTGAGAAAGGATTAGTCATGATAATTGTTTCAAGACCCTTAATAACATGTTGCAGACGTGTATACGATCAACTTTGGTGGTTATTGGGAATCACTTTTGTTGTTAGTTAAGCTTACATACAACCATATTTATCACTCGAGTATTGAGATGAGTTTATTGAGGCATTGTATGAGAGGATGTGTGGGTATTAAATTTGTTGGTTTGAGGCTGGAGATATGAAACCCTTAGGGGGTTGATTTGGTAAAAAATGCTCAAGATAAGGCGAGAAGCATCCAAGCTAAGCTTCTAGCAGTCCAGAGTCGACAGAAAAAGTATGCAGACCGTAAGGTACGGGACATGACATTTCAGGCTGGTGAGCAAGTCTTTCTTAAAAGTGTCACCCATAAAGGGGGTGATGAGATTCGGCAAGAAGGGCAAGTTTAGTCCTCGATACATTGTACCATTTGAGATCCTTGAATGTGTAGGGCTAGTGGCTTATAGATTGGCCTCACCACCTAGCTTACCTAGAGTTCATCCAGTGTTTCATGTGTCCATGTTGAAGAAGTATCATGGGGACGGAGTTACATCATTAAGTGGGACACAGCTTTGTTAAACAAAGACCTTCAGTATGAGGAAGAACCGGTTGCAATTCTTGATCGTGATGTCTGGAAGCTAATGACCAAAGAGATAGAGTCCGTGAAAGTTTAATGGAGGCATCGTCCGATTGAGGAAGCTACTCGGGAAATTGAGAAGGACATGCAAGATCCCCAGTTATTCAACGATTCAGGTACCACTGTACGTTCGCCTTAGCCCTTTTCTCCTAGTTTGTCACTCGGGAACGAGTGATGGGTAAATTGGTATCTATTGTAACGACATGTTCCCGTCGTTATGGAAAAGCCAATGGGAAACAATTTAGGACAGAAATTTTTTTGAGTAGTGACTTGGAAAATTGTAGCCTAGTCCAGATTTGGACGAAATCTGAGTCAGGTGAGGTCTAGGGAAATATTGTAAGGAATAGGGGAATTTAACTATGAATTTGATCACATGAATGGATAGCTAAAACTTAAGGAGTTTGTACGACTTTAAGGAATCGACTTCGGGCGAGTAGAACTCCCGAAACTAATCTTGGCGTGAAAGGGTAGTTTCTGAACGTCAAGGGTTGAAGGTGTGTTGAGAAATGGGAGCTTGGAACTCAAAGTCCAACTTTTTGTCTTTGTGCAAGCCACCAGAGCGGGGTTAGTCCCGCCAGATGGGGGCCGCTGTAGCGGGTTAGGTCCCCTTGTAGCGGGAAAATCGCGACTTAAACCGGGGAAAAACCTCAAAATCGTTATTTTCTGCAAAACTTCATTCTTAAGAGCGAAGGAACGACCCAAGGCGATTTCTTGACAGTTTTCCATGAATTTTGGTGCTAAAGGTAAGGATTTTACTCCTCTAATCCATTTTTCAATCCGTAGAACTTAGATTCTTAGGTAATTATCATTGGGGGGGGGGGGTTTGGCCTGAGGTTGATGGTGGGAAAAAGCCCTAGCTGCACATTAGGATTATGGGTTTGGTCTTGGGTAATTGGATTGTTATAATCTGGGTACATTAGACCTTAATTATTGATTCTTGCATTAAATTACTCGTTTGTAGACCAAGAACAAGTAGAAAAAATCTGTAAAGGAAAGACTCAAGTGTCCTGACCCGTTTGAGCCTTTCAAAGCCTACCAAATGACATTAATCCTTAGTGTGTCCCACTTTGAGCCTGAATCCTATTCTTTTGAAAACCACATCTTAGCTTATACCCTTTCTGAGTGCTTATACGCACTAACCCACTTTTGTCCTGACTTTCTTTAGCGCACCGAAGACATGCAAGTTATAAAAGAAGATTTAAAGTTCAAATTTGTCAAAGACAAAAGTTACCAAAGTCCCTGAAAGTCAAGAATACAAAAATGACTTCAAAAGAAAGAAAGAAGAGTTGAAAATTCCCCACAAGTTCAAACAAGCTAAGTTTCAACAAAAGAAGAAGATTACTCCAAACAATCAAGAGAAAATTCAAAAGATGATGAGATGGAAAAAAGCTCAAACAAGAAAATCTTCAAAAGAAGTAAAAAAAGTACACAAAGAAGGGAAAACAAAGAGGATCAAATGCTAAAAGCCTAACAAATGTTGAAAGCATCAATTTAGTGCAATGCTCTAGAAGGGAATAAGTCATTGTTATCCCAAATGACTATCCTACCCATCCTTAAGCCTACATTACAAGCTATTAACAAGTCCTACATGATTTCAGTTCAAATGTTCTCACATTAGGGGAGATTTATATGAAGGCCAAGCTTGTGGTATCACAATTGCATATGTTGAACATTTTTTATAGAGTGTGAGTGTGCTTTTCAAAATGTTCCCAAATCAAAATACTTTAAATGTGTGCAAATTGGAACTTTCTTTGTAGTGAGGGCACTTGAAACATGATTTTAGATCAAGTTCAAAGCCTTTGTTTGTAGCGAGATGAACAAATCTTGTATTTACTTGAGTACAACTGAGGTACCACTGTTGACACCCAATTTTGGACCTCCACAATATATATTAATCATTCAGTTTCTTAAATTTTAAACGATTTGAAATAATTAACTTTATAAAATTCAAATATTTTCAAGTTATTTTAAAATATTTTTTGTCGCTTTTACGATTCTTAAAAAATATGTATGTTTTATATAATTTCATATATAATTTGTATAATTTACAAATATTCGAAAATCATCTCAAAAAGATTTTAATTTTTAGTAAGTATTTTATTAAATTAGTTTAGTTTAAATTATGGTTATAATTTTGAATCATTAGTTTACAATTAAGTTTATTATTTTATTTCGTTAAGATTAAGAAGTTCGTTAATTAATTATAATTAATTATTTTCATTTAGATTTTTGACCGAATTCACCAATTAAATTAAATTTGGCTAGATTGTTAATTCCTTTGTCTAACCCCTTTTATTGCAATTTTAGCCATTTATTTCCTCACCCTAACTCAATTTGCAAGACCAAATTTTGGGCCTTTCTCTTAAATCAATTCAGCCCATCAATTTCCAATTTCACCCAACCCAATTCTTTAATACCAATTTTGGCCCAATTTCCTTCATTTCAATACAATATTCCACTAGCAGCCCACTAACCATTCCACCCAATACAACATACATCAGCAAACATCAACAATACATACGCACAACAATTCCAAAAATAAACCCAGCCCCCTGTACGTTTTCTTCTTCTTACTCCAGGAAAAAGCAAAACCCAGAAACCCGCAACCCTCAACGTGACCCGAGTCCAGCAATGAAGCAGCCTAGGACGCGATTCAGCCCAGCAATCGAAATCGCGCGTGTCCTGTCCTCTCCTTCTCCTTTATCCAGTCGTACGACGAATCATCCATGTGTGAAAATTGTGTTGCCCACTTGTCCTTCTCTTGAAATAGAACGGTCCTCCTTTGAATTCCATTGAGAGTTGGTAGAATGGACAACTCCTCAAACCTTATCCAAGTTAATTTTGAATTTCAAATTTTGAATTCATTCAAGATTCCTCCCGTTTCCCCCCCTTAAATCTGCCCTAGTTTCCTCTATAAATACCACTTTTTATTCATTGTTTGGGGTTGGAAAAAGTTGGCAACAAAAATCACATAAAGAAATTTTCCAAAAAATACTGTAAGAATCATCCAGAAAATACACTTGAGAGACATATTTTTCTTCTCGTTCTTCGTGGGTTGCGGAGGAATTGGATGGATTTCTCGGAGTTCCCGTTTGTGGTGTTAAGCTCGCTCGTTTTCGTTCAGCTCGTTTGGTCTAAGTTCTGCTGCCCGAAAAATGTGACCCCTCCCTCATACTATTCTCTTCATCTTCTTTTTACTTTCTCATGGTATTCCTAGCGTAGTAAGGTCACTACTTCGTTGTTGTGTTGATGTTACTTATTATTGAATATTGATAGCTTGCTTATGCTACATATATGTTCTTAAATATTTCCATGAGCTAGTTTTAGTGTCGATTTAAGTCTTGTTGTCCTCTTGTATCTAGTGTTGATGTGTTTCTGCCACTTTATTCGAGTTTTATTTTGTAGTTCCACTTTTCAAGCCTGTTTCTTGAATGCCGTTAAATCTGCATTATTTTATTTATACTGTGTGTACTACTGTTTAGGTTGTTACCGCTCAATGTTGTTGTTCACATGAGTCTTAGAATTTTTTTGAGTTAGCTATCAAGTTGAAGGGTCTATTTCGTTCAAATGGAGTTTATAATATTGTTGTTTGTCTAAATGACTTGGGATACATACTCATTTTCTCTCTGACTTAAGGATACATTCTGATTTTTATCTTGCTTAATCCGGAAACCCCTCATGTCCATCTAATTAAGCCTCATATTTACTATAACAATATGATTAGATTTTCTCTTCTTTGATTAAAATATGGTTGTGACCTTCTCATAGTTTAAGCTTGAGTTTCATATTGTAGTCTTCCTTGAGCTCACGGGCTGATTAATTCCCTCTCGTATCTTTTTGGGTTTCGACTTTTTGTTATGCTCATCCTAGTTTAATTTCCTGCTTAGTACATCTTTGTGTTACCTATTTGGATTTCTAAATAATTTAATATATATGTGAGGTAGCATTTTGGTCTGTTTCTCTTTTTTCTAATTCTGGTAATATGCATTTTGTATACACTCCTATCCTTATTAGGCTGTGTTGCTTGAAATGTGCTCACATTTGTATATAATAAAAGTTTGTTGTATATAATCTTTGTTCAAGTATGACTAATTAAAAATGCGTGCCTATTAGAATAGCCAACTTTTTGGGCGATCATCCCCCTGTTTTGTTGTTTTGTTAATTGATAACTTCCTGGAATATTATGCATTTGAACAAAGTAAATCACCTCCTTTTTTTTAGTTACTCGAGATGCGACCCATTTGCATTATTGGTTGATTTGTTCAACTCTTATCTATTTAGGATCATTGTGACCTATTATCTTTGGAAAGCATATTTTGGAGTTATAATTTTTCCCGTAGTCCTTGGCATGTGATTTATGAAAACCATCCTGTAGTTTATTTTGTTAAATAACTTGTTCTGTATTTGTTTGCTTTCATGAAGATCAATAGCCCTCCTTATTCAGTTTTCTTATATGTTCTATGAGTACTAATCCTTATCATCATTTTCATTGCATGTGAAATCTATCCGAGTTCACCATGAACTCCTATTTCTTTCCCCCTTATTTTCGAGAGAGACATAAAGGCTCAAGTCCTTTCCTTTTGAGTCGACCAACAAGTGGAATCGAAGAATAAGTCCATGAATTTGGCGCACAGGTGTTCAGAGCAGATATACGGGAGTGTATACACTAGTATACATCTAGTGTCTACGGAAGAGGGAAAATGGCCTAATAGCCCCAAATTCCAAAAAAATTGTATTATGTTACTTTGGGCCTAAGCCCCTCTTGTTTTCCTTATTATTACTTGTTAGTTCTTAGGACAGGTGGAAGAATTGGGCCTAAGGCCCAAAAGAAAAGCATTTCTTTATGTTAGACTAAGACAGGTACAGTTTATTTAGATGGGCCAAAGGCTCAAAACAAAATTAAGTCCAAGTACTGGCCCAGGCGAACAGAAAACCAAACTTGGGCCCAAAATTCACTTTGTTAAATTTATTTGTTTCGTATTTGTTTAATTGTTTATTTGCTAGTCAATTTTATGATTTTCCTAATTCGATTTCCCCAAAAGATAGTCATTTCGAGATTTTTTAAAGACAAAATAATTTTACTTATTTTATTACTTAAATTACTTTGAAATATTTTACTTAAGTAATTCCTTATATTATTTCCCTTTCACCTAAAAAATGATTTTAGTCTTAAAGTTTGTCTGTCTCCTAAACTTGTTTAAGCATGCCACTTTTTAAACAATTAGCCAAATAGTTAATTATTGGATAACCACTGTTAGCGGGCATTTTGGGTGCTTTCATATCCTTTCCGAAATTCTAATATGAAGCTCGAACCCCTTTAATATTTTCATTAGATTTCTGTTTTAATCTTTTTTTTAAATATTTTTCTTGATTTTCTTTTGAAATTAAGTGGCGACTCTTAAAACCCGTCGTAGTCTAATTATATTTTAAAATAAAACAGAATGGTGGCTCTGCTGGGGAGTTGAATGGGTTCTAACCTTAAGATTAACTTATTTGGCTATATGTTTAAATTGCTTACTTGTTTTAAATCTTGTAAATTATAAATTGTGGCAATTCATGACATCGATTCCACCAAACGGCAAATAGTTTGCATTAAGAAATAAGGCGGTTACGTGGCTTTCCACGGCTGTCCTTCAGAAAAGCACCTTCAAGTTCTTTTGAAGTGATAAACGAATAGTTGGCAAATAGTTTGCATTAGGAATAATGAAGGTTGTATACATTATTTGGCACACCATTGTTCCTTGGGGTTAGCAGTTTGATAGTTTGTTCTAGTCAAAGAAGGAGTTATACAAGCTACTATTCCATCCAAAAGTGTGGACATTCGGAGATGACAGGAAATCAAGATCAAAGGACTTTCTTTGGAGGCATAGCCTAGGATGGTACCCCTGCGTGGGACTGATTATTTGTATCATATTTCCCCATTATGTATCCTCATTCAGTTTATTCACAAAATTTATATAAATCTGGGTTTCTAGGGCAATGGAATGTTTCAAATGACGCTATACATCCTTCAAATCGTTAAGCTTACCCTTGGCATAAAAGGGTCACATATCTGCTTAGAATGCGCAATAACTGTTTATCTGTTATAACTGTTTCTGTGAATATGTTGTTTTATTTGAAGATGTTATAGCCTACTCTTTTGGAAATTTTCTAGAATCCCATAAGCACAAATATCGAGTCACTATCAAAAGTGCATCCAAATACTCTTTGAGTCTTTAGTTTCTCAATAAAATTTGAACTTCATTTTTCAAATCTTACTTTCTCATTTCGGAATAAAGGTTAACCCTCTATCTCAAATCGAAAAGAGATTCAAGAGTCAAACTACTTAGGACTTCTTCGTGAGATACGTAGGTACGACAATACAATTGACTTTCTCTCGACTTAAGTCGACATTTCTGATTCACTAATCTCAAAATCAAATAGACAAATTCATGTGTATTTAGTCATTTCTCTATATATATGGGCTAGTTTATCTTCAAATGAAGCAACTTTTATGCGTTTACTATGTGTGTGATATTTTGTATTATTTATCATCTGATTGACTAACACGTTTATCTTTTGAGTTATTTTTCTTTGTCAAGTACCCAAAATTGATTTGTGTTGAGAAAATGGCTGAACATCCATACTTCACAAGGTCCAAAGACCACAAAGATTCTTCCCCCGACCAATGTTTGTCAAAAGGCAAAGAAAAAGTGGTTGAAAATGCTGAAACACTAATTTGACCGAAATTACTGTGAATCACCCCATCATTGCTGAACAGAACAAGTTGATTGCTCAATTGTTCCAACAGATTGCTGAAATGAGGGCTGAAATGGATAAGACCCGAGATTTGACGAATTTGGCTACTGTTGCCAACACTCCTACTCTAGATGACAGAAGGCCTCCACTTCATTTTCCTACTTCGGATCCAACATCTGACCATTTCCCAAACAATTCGTCCACAGCTACGAATTCAAAATCTCCGATCATCGACTTAACCACCTTTAACCCACATCATGCTAGCTCCTCACACCAAAAGTTACCTACTCCTCAAAATCCAAATACCAACATTTTCCAGAATTTACCTTCGGTCCATCAAACCCCAACTCAAATTGTCCAAAATCCACCTACCACTCAACCCATTCCTTTAAAAACTGCTTGTCATATTTCAATATCGCCAGAATCATACCCTTCATTTACCACACATTTTGAACTCGATGATTGTGAGAAGAAGGAGAAGGAGTGGGAGGTCATAAAAGGAAAGGTTGAGCAAGGCATCAGAGAGGAAATCATGAATGCAATGAAGGACTTTCAATACACCCCAGACATTGTGGGGTTGAATTATGAAGATTTGTGTCACCATCCACATTTGGAGCTTCCAGAAGGTTTTAAAGTACCAAAATTTGACATTTTTAGTGGAGTTGAAAATCCTTTGACTTATTTGAGGGCTTATTGTGATCAACTTATTGGAGTAGGGAAAGATGAAGCTTTGTTGATGCGACTCTTTGGTCGAAGTCTAAAAGGAGAAGCATTGGAATGGTTTATTTCTAAAGAAATCAAGCACTGGACAAGTTGGAACGCTTTGGCTAAAGACTTCATTGAAAGGTTTGGTTACAATGTAGAATTCATTCCCGATCGATACTATTTGGAGAGAATCAAACATAATTCTACTGAAAGCTATCAAGAGTATGCCTATCGTTAGAGAAGAGAGGCTGCAAGGGTTAGGCTTCCCATGGCCGAGAAAGAGATTATTGAAGTCTTCGTGCGCATTCAAGAGCTGGAGTACTACAATAGGATGTTGTTCATTTTAGGAGAAAAGTTCAGTGAGATAGTCAAAATTGGTGAAGCTATTGAAGACGGTCTTAAGATCAGAAAAATCATCTGAATGACTCCCCAAGATGAATCCTTAGGACCATTGAGGAGGAAGAGGGAAGATGTTTCCTCTATCTCATTTCAATCAAGCCAAAAATCAAAGAGGCATGCTGGTCTCAATGTTCAAAATTTTTTACCATCCAAAATCTACCCTTTAGCTCCATAAAGTCCTTACCCCATCAAACCAAATTACCAAACTCCACCACCAAATCATCCAAATTACCAAGCTCCATTGCCAAATTACCCAAATGTTCAATCAAGTTATCAAGTCTCATTGTCAAATTACCAAAATGCCCCTCATCTACCAAGCTCCATAATACCAAAACTTCCAAATACCAGCACCTACTCGCCAAAATCCTCCCAGTTACTGCCAAGTACCTCTATCTTCACGAAATAATTACAATATTTCTTGTCAGGAGTTTTTGAAGAAACCTTCTCGAGTCTTTACTCCTTTGGTTGAAAGTTGAACCCAACTCTTTGAGAGATTGAAAGTGGCTAGTCTGATACGAACAATTGATCCAAAAAATGTCAATGTCAATTCTAGACTTTACAGTCCCGATCTTCATTGTGCTTACCATTCAGGAGGTGCTGGACATACCACTGAGGATTTTATCAATCTGAAGCATAAAATTCAAGCCTTAATTGATCAAAGAATTGTCACTATACAAGCTGTCATTTCCAATGCCAATGGTAATTCACTGTTGAATCGTGGAGGATTTGTTATTAACATGATTGACCCAAAGTTTCAAGCACCTCCCCGCTAGAATACTCTGAATTATCGCCAAATGCCTTCCCCTCAGCAAGGCAGTTATGATTCCCCTCGTCCATGCCTTGAGAAGAAACCTGCTTGAAATTTTACTTATCTCATTGAAAGTCAGACGAAGTTGTTTGAGAAATTGAGTGCGGCAGGTATTATTCATCCGGTCAAGCCCAAGCCAGTCGATACAAGCTCAAGATTTTACCAAGTTGGTCGAAGGTGTGCGTATCATTCCAATAATGTTGGACATGATACCGAACACCGTATTAATTTGAAGCACATGATCCAGAATTTGATCGACCAGAAAGTGGTCAGGACCGTTGTACCCAGCGTCAACAATAATCCTCTGCTGAACTATGGAGGTGCCACTATCAATATGATAGAAACGGAAGATGAGTGGTGCATGATAAAGGCGATAGTCCCGATTGGTCCTGACAACCTCGAGAAAGTTGTAGTTTCTCCAAGCATAAGTGAGAAACTCAATTTTACGAGCATGACACCCTATCAAGCTTTTGCTTATGTGTCAAGAGAGGGTCAGAACAAGAAGGGGATTAATCATATTCCACCAAAGTATTTGCCTCATTTACGTCAGTCCTTTCTGGTAGAGGAATATGCCAATGATGACGGTCTTGGAGAAGGAATTTGGGATCTTTTTGAAGAAAGTGATGTTGCGCCCAAGAGGATGATCGAGACATCAGGCATACGAGATGCCGAACCAATGGAGAAAGTTCTTAATTGGACATCCACTCCGTTCTTGATTCCTCGCTCATTTTGATAGACAAAGATGAATTTTATGTTATTTCTAAAATCGGTTGTAGTCCGAAAGAGGCCCGAGACCCACCCTTTATGCAATTTTACTTGTTTAAGTTTTAATTTCCCTCGTAATGTTTTGAGAAAAGGCAAAATGACTCATAGTCATGGCCAAAGTTCGTATTTCCCTGTTTTCAATGAAGGCCTCTTCTATTGCAAAAAAATTATTTTATTTGCTTTAATTCTACTATCTAACAATCTTTGTTTTCATTTCAGTAAAAGTGTTTTTTTATAAACCTGTCAATATCATGTCTCAAGTTGAATGAACAAAAATGAAGTAGATGAAGTTGAATTTGAAGAGTATGACGATAATATTATGATATTCGAACACCTTGTCAAAATTTGAGACAGTTCGAGACTCAAGATAAGTCGAATCTAGATGAGACAGATAGTGTAAAGGATGACCGTGTCAAAGAAGTCAGAATCATGATCCATCTGAGAGAAGCTCGGAAGAGGGAACTCAACATTTTACTTAAGAAAATAATTGATGTATTTGTTTGATCACATGTTGTGGTTGAACATAGACATTCATCTCACGTTACCAGTCAACACAGATGCTGTCAAGAGCTATGATATTTGAAGATTTAGAGTTTCTTATATTTCTTTCATTGTAATCGCATCGTTTGTTTGTAATCATCTTATGTTCTGTAGTTAGAAATTTATCTTTTGTAATGAACTATGTTTGACCTGAATTATCAAGAATGAGATACGTAGGTGGCCTATGTCGGCTTCAGTCACCCCTTTATATATTTTCAATATCTCCCATTTGTACTTGAACTACGTTCGACCTGAATTTTCGAGAATGAGATACGTAGGCGGCCTGTGTCGGCCTCTGTCGTTTCCTTATCAAATTTTCATTTTCGTTAATCCTCGAGAGGGGAACTACGTTTGACCTGATTCCTGCCTCAACGGGATACGTAGGCGCCACAACGGCTCGGTCATATCTCCCATAAGATTTTATTTTTCTTTACAACAGAAACTAGGACAAAATTTTTTAGAGGACTCAAAAATTCTCAAGAAGAGGATATCTACAACAAGTCAAGACTGAAGATACATTAGGAATTGCAACTGGGACAGAATTTTGGAGAGGGTCTCAAAAATTCTACAGTCATATATCAACAGTTTGATATATCCCAAGACATTTAACTTGGACAGAAATTTTTGAGAATGGCCTAAAAAATTCCTTCAATCATCACTAGAAGTTTGTAGTCAATTTTGAATATTTCAAGCATGATTAGAAGTTTAAAACTAAATTCAAATGATCTCTGGTATCGTTAAAGTTCATAGTCAACTTCAACAATCTCCCGCATCGTTGGGTTTTAGAGTCAACTACAAAACTTTCCGATTATTGTAGATTTCAGGAGAACCATGTCAGAAATTTTCCAAGCTTTAAGGATTTTTGAATTCTCCAGAACAAGCTATCGAACATACCAAAGTTTTGAACCAAGGACGTTCATTTAAACTTGACGTGACATGACACTTGGCAGTGACATTTTTCAATTACAGCTTCTTGAAAACCTTTTTCTTAAAGATTTTATCTATATGTTTCAAATATTTTGCATAAAGTATTTTGCCTTATCTATCGAGAAGCAGGAGATCAGAGTGATCAACTGAAGATAGCAAGACAAGGAACAAGCGATTGAAGAAGTCAACACAGATTAGTCTGTTTTAAAAACTAACAATTTTTCTATGGATGTAGGTTTATAAGATCGCCTCAAGTTCATCATATTTCCCCATTCAACGAATATGGAGAAGTTAAAAGGGCAAAGAGATCTCCAAAGTTGACAACTTTTCTGTAGATGCAACATCAAGGACATTTGAAGAATATTTACAAAGCACGTCGATATCAGATGTGAATCATCATCCTATCAATGGAGCATCAACGTCATAATCCAGAGTGACATCAACATAATCCTACCAATGGATCATCAACAAAGAATCATCGTCCTATTAATGGAGCATCAACATAATCCTACCAATGGATCATCAACGAATAATCATCATTCTATCAATAGAGCATCAACATTATCCTACCAATGGGACATCATCATCCTATCATGTAGCAGCATTATCCTACCAATGGATCATCATCATCATCCTACCAATGGATCATCACATTTCTATCAATGAAGCATAGTCATCCACATCATATCAAGTCATTATCTACTACGTCAAAACCGATGGAGGCTGACGTTAGAACATTTATAGAAAAGAACATGTGTCAATTATGGTAAAATATATCACTTCTCTATTTCAATTACAGTTTCTGCTAACAAATTTATTTCATTCTTTGTCAAGAGAATCCAAGAGGATGAATTCTCAAATCAAATCACAGGGGCAGGCGATATCAGAAAAGATGCAGCACAACGTGGAATTTTTTTTTCTTAGCATGAGCTGAGAAACGAATATCATCGAGCCATCCACCTAGTTAGAGATGGACTATTATTAAGTTATCCACCTCGTTACAATTGGATAATCATCGAGTCATCCACCTCGTTACAGTTGGAAATTCATGGAGCCATCCACCTCGTTACAGTTGGATAACCATCGAGCCATCCACCTCGTTACAGTTGGAATATTATCGAGCCATCCACCTCGTTATAGTTGGATCATTATCAAGCCATCTGACTCGTTACAGAGATCATCGGAGTTTGCCATGCAGAAAATAAGCAATTACATCTCCAAATCCTCAACAAATCATGAGTTGTAATGGACATACTGTGTTCGAAAGTGGTATCCATTATATTTTACTCTCAATACTCCTTTATTTTCTCATCTAGTTAAAAAGATATTTGTGCCTATCCAATTAGAAATACTCGTTTGTTATATGAATGATCTTTCTTTATTTTTTGACTCAAACAGCTAGCTAAAGCGGCACTATGTCTACTAATTATTTACTTTGAGTGTGCAGACATATACTGAACATACTTATGTGACATCTTTCACATCAAGAGTAACTGAAAAACATCATAAGAGATGCTACCATTTTTTAAAATTACAGTTTCTACTAACAAGTTTATTCCAGGCTTTGTCGAGAGCATCCAAAATGATGAATTCTCAAATCAAACCGCAGGTGCAGACGAGATAAAAAAGGATGCATCACAACGTGGAACTTTTTCTTAGCAACGAACTGGGACATAGTCCGAAGAGGAGTATCAAACTCTTCAGACACGAGCTGAGGAGCGACTTCCACCACAATCAAACCATACCCCTATCAGAAGGCATATGGGTTTTTCTTTAGGTTTATCGATTTATGTTTCGTATCCGGAAAGTTTTGGTTTTCACCAGAAGCAACTTCCTAATCTGAGTGACAATGCACCAAGAGCTTTGGAAATTATGTCCGTGTAAGTTTTACTTATGGATGTGAAGGGCCCCACATTCATAGTTAAGAGGTTGCAAGCCTCTTTTTCATACTCGACTTATCTATCACTCCTCCAGGACCAAAGGTTATCTTACATAATAGATTTTCTTTTCAACAGATATAGTCGAACTACAAGCTGCCTGATTCCTTGGGTTGAAGGATATGTAAGCGAGCTCAATGTTGAAAACTCGACTGTACTCCAACATTCTCTTTTGAATCCTATTCTCGAGCATTCCGGTCTCTCTATAATTCGATGTCGAAATAACTTTTGAATTCTTCCAAAATGGTGCGTTAAATCAAGCGTATCGAACTACAAGTGGCCTGAATTCTCATATTGCCTGAGATATGTAGGAAACTCGATTCTGGGTTCGGCCATAAATCCTAAAGTCCGTACCAAAAAGCCCTTTTTCTAAAAGATGACTATGTGTCGGTCAAAATTGGATTCGTCAATTTCATTTGCCTCGAATTTCTTTCATCAATCCAAGTCAAACGAGGGACAATTGTTGACACCCAATTTTAGACCTCCACAACATATATTAATCATTGAGTTTCTTAAATTTCAAACGATTTGAAATAATTAACTTTATAAAATTCAAATATTTTCAAGTTATTTTAAAATATTTTTTGTCACTTTTATGATTCTTAAATAATATGTTTGTTTTATATAATTTTATATATAATTAGTATATTTTACAAATATTCAAAAATCATCTCAAAATGATTTTAATTTTCAGTAAGTATTTTATTAAATTAGTTTAGTTTAAATTATGGTTATAATTTTGAATCATTAGTTTACAATTAAGTTTATTATTTTATTTCGTTAAGATTAAGAAGCACGTTAATTAATTATAATTAATTCTTTTCATTTAGATTTCTGACCAAATTCACCAATTAAATTTAATTTGGCTAGATTGTTAATTCCTTTGTCTAACCCCTTTTATTGCAATTTTAGCCATTTATTTCCTCACCCTAACTCAATTTGCAAGACCAAATTTTGGGCCTTTCTCTTAAATCAATTCAGCCCATCAATTTCCAATTTCAGTCAACCTAATTCTTTAATACCAATTTTGGCCCAATTTTCTTCATTCCAATACAAAATTCCAACAGCAGCCCACCAACCATTTCACCCAATACAACATACATCAGCAAACATGAACAATACATACACACAACAATTCCAAAAATTAACCCAACCCACTATACGTTTTATTCTTCTTCCTTCAGCAAAAAGCGAAACCCAGAAACCGGCAGCCCTCAATGTGACCCGAGTCCAACAACGAAGCAGCCCAGGACGCGATTCAGCCCAGCAATCGAAATCGCATGTGTCATGTCCTCTCCCTTTCCTTTATCTGATTGTACGATGAATATTCCAGGTGTGAAAATCGTGTTGCCCGCTTGTCCTTCTCTTGAAATTGAACGGTCCTCCTTTGAATTTCGTTGAGAGTTGGTACAATGGACAGCTCCTTAAACCTTATCCAAGTTAATTTTGAATTTCAAATTTCGAATTGGCCAAATTTCTCGGAGTTCCCATTTTTGGTGTTAAGCTCGCTCGTTTTCGTTCAGCTCGTTAGGTCTTAATTTTGCTGCCCGGAAAAAAGTGACCCCTCCCTCATACTATTCTCTTCATCTTCTTTTACTTTCTCATGGTATTCCTAGCGTAGTAAGGTCACTACTTCGTTGTTGTGTTGATGTTACTTATTATTGAATATTGATAGCTTGCTTATGCTACATATATGTTCTTAAATATTTCAATGAGCTAGTTTTAGTGTCGATTTAAGTCTTGTTGTCCTCTTGTATCTAGTGTTGATGTGTTTCTGCCACTTTATTTGAGTTTTATTTTGTTGTTCCACTTTTCGAGCCTGTTTCTTGAATGCCGTTAAATCTGCATTATTTTATTTATACTGTGTGTACTACTGTTTAGGTTGTTACCACTCAATGTTGTTGTTCACATGAGTCTAAGAATTTTTTCGAGTTAGCTATCAAGTTGAAGGGTCTATTTCGTTCAAATGGAGTCTATAATATTGTTGTTTGTCTAAATGACTTGGGATACATACTCATTTTTTCTCTGACTTAAGGATACATTCTAATTTCTATCTTGCTTAATCCGGAAACCCCTCATGTCCATCTAATTAAGCCTCATATTTACTATAACAATATGATTAGATTTTCTCTTCTTTGATTAAAATCTGGTTGTGACCTTCTCATAGTTTAAGCTTGAGTTTCATATTGTAGTCTTCCTTGAGCTCACGGGCTGATTAATTCCCTCTCGTGTCTTTTTGGGTTTCGACTTTTTGTTATGCTCATCTTGGTTTAATTTCCTGCTTAGTACATCTTTGTGTTACCTATTTGGATTTCTAAATAATTTGATATATATGTGAGGTAGCATTTTAATCTGTTTCTCTTTTTTCTAATTCTGGTAATATGCATTTTGTATACACTCCTATCCTTATTAGGTTGTGTTGCTTGAAATGTCCTCACATTTGTATATAATAAAAGTTTGTTTTCTATAATCTTTGTTGAAGTATGACTAATAAAAAATGTGTCTATTAGAATAGCCAACTTTTTGGGCGATCATCCCCCTGTTTTATTGTTTTGTTCATTGATAGCTTCCTGGAATATTGATGGGCTCAAATTACACCTCCCTAAAGACGTATAAGCGATCGTTATCAATTAAAGAACCCAACTTGTAGGTTGGGTTCGATCCCACAAGAAAAATGGTTCAGACTTAACTTTAACCAACTGTTATATTCGTTTAGTCATATTACTTCTAGAAACAAGTAATTAAAGGGGGGGATTTGTAAAACACACTGTATGAATTCAGTAAACAAAAAGTAAATTAAGGTGTTATCAAGATGAGAGAATTAACTTGGGTCTACGTGTTACCCACAAGCTCATAACGCTGTAATCCTAGTAATAGCAACCCTTTCCTAGTATCTCACATGCAAAGTGGTAAGTTATGTATCTCTAAATCATTGGTCCGACATCTAGAGAATTTCACCCCGCACCTTGGTCTGGCTATATGTGTATAATTTACTAACCCTTACCTTTACCTCATATGAGCCATCGTTATCGATGTTTGGCTTAGTTATTACTTCGCACCAATCGACACTAGACTATTAGATAGTATCACACTAAATCTATGTTGAATAATTCTTTTCTTGTTGATTACCTCCTTAGTCCGGCAAGTAGCAATAAGGCGAGTTCTAACACGTGCACTCGTTAAAAAGACTTCTAAACGAAAGAATTATCAATGCATGCAAAACACTATTCAAAGATTGATTATTTACTATTCATACTTAGTTAATCGCTCATAGTTCCCACAACCCTAGTTGTAGATTTTAGTTACCCATAATCATATGAACACAATTCATTATTTTAGATGAAAGAATTATGAACTTACGTAAGAAGAATAATAAACCCAGAAATTCAACTTGAATTGCAACACCAAAATCTTCAAAACGAACTTAGGAAATAAAGAATTTCTAAATTTGCAAATTCTTCTCCCAAGTCAAGAACTTGAACAAAAGTAATAAAGTCTAACCCTCAAAAACGAGGTTTACATGCCCTATTTATAGAAAACAAGTCCTAAATTAAAAGGGAAACAAAATAAGAAATGTTTTTTTAGGGACGCGTCTTCATTCCACGAGACTGACTCACGGACCGTCAATGGATCTACGGTCCGTGAGTCCCTTCCGTCATCCAGGACTTGGAAAATATTTCAGCTTCCAAAAATCAACTTCTCTGAAGCAAACGACAGAGCTATAGTACGGACCGTAGATCTATCTACGGTCCGACAATCCCCCTCCGTAGCTCCGCACTTAGAATCTTCAAAAATCAGTTACTGGAACCCTCGCAGTATCAATCTATGGATCAACAGTACGGTCCGTAGATCAATCTACGGTTCGTCAATGATCACCGTGGTTCCACACTTGGTCAGATTTCCCTGATTTGCCTTCCATGCCTTGCCTGCTGATCTACGGCCAGCATCTACAGAGCGTCAATGGACCTACGGTCCGTAGATGCCCTTTTTTGCATTTCTTTTAGCTGTCTCTTTACTTCCGCGCCTGAACATCTTTCCTGCAAAATATGATAAAAACACAGAAAAACCAATACATAAAGGCCCTAGACACACACAACTTGTAAGTGAAATGTATTAGCAATACAGTAAACTCACGGTATATCAACACCCTCAACTTGTCTTCGTTGTTTGTCCTCAAGTGACGCACTAAGACTCTAAACGACACTTGTATAGAAGCAAGCATTTCAATCACAAGCAATCACATGGCTCTCTATCCTACTCACTTTCCTGGTGCAGAATTTGTTCTCTTAGATTCGACAAGCTAATTCATGCGGATCAAACCATGACAAGGATCGACCAACCAACACACAACATACACTGTTTCACTATCACCAAAGTACCAACTTTCCGACAATGTAACTAGTGCCCTTACTTCAAATGAAATCCCTCTTCTTTCACACAATGACTATGAATTGGAGTACAAGGATTCATTCAACACTCACACTCAGAAATAACTTCAAGTACATTTAGTGCTCAGTACCATAGGCTTGCCCTTATTTTCACTGCTTAGACTCTCCAAACTAGACTCTGGGATCACTATAGGACTTTCTTGGCTTGTAACGTAGGCTCAGGGTTAGGTGTGGTACATTTGGGTACTTCTTAGTGACTTTCTGCCCTCCTTGACATTGCACTAGGCTTTCAACCTCTTTTTGCCCTATTTTTGTCATCCTACCGATTTACCTTCTTTCCCTTGATTTTCCTCAACCATGGATGTGACTTTAGACTTTGCAGCTCTTTATTTTTTTTATTTCTTTTTAATTCTTTTCTTTAGCTTTCAACAAGTCACATCCTTTCCTCTCTTTTTCAACATCAAACTCTTTTCATACCCATTTTTCTTTCAATTTCCTCTTTCATAGCCACCCTCAACTTATGGATTTTCCATTGGTTGAGGTGCAGAATACCCAATGTCGGGTTAGGGCCAAGATTGAAGTTACTTTTTACATTAGCCACCCTCAACTTAGGCTTTTGGCCTAAGTCAAGGTGCATATGTCCAAGGAGGGACCGGGGCCAACATAGTCGATTATGGGAAGGTGAGTTCGGGGTTTAGAAGGAAATGGTCTAATTTTAGGCTCAAAGCATTTGGATCAAAGGGAGCATTTATTTCATTTGGTTGGATCCTTGTTTTAGGCAATTTGTAGACTTATCAGAACAAGGGCCTATGATTACTTCCTAGCCTCTAGAGTGAATTGTCTTAGCAGGACTAACCGAATTCATTATCATGTCATACTCAGAGCCAACACATTCAACTTGTCTTAGCATACCAATTCTAGCACACATCACAAAATTTGGACGGGTATATTTTTCATAAGCCATAATGCTTCATTCCTTTTCATGCTTCTACACATACGATCCTAACACATGCCGGTTCAACAGAAATTAAACAGTCTCTTAGGGAAAAAGAGCACAGACAAGAAAACCCCAAAGAGAGGATTTATGAGTTGGGTTACTCAGACTTCACCCTATCACTCACAATCCATTTACCCCATCCCCAACAAAAATGGATGTGATTGTCCCCAATGCATATAAAAACAGTAAAAGATAATGGATTGGGTAAAGCAAACCTATGGCGCATTGCGCCGAAGAATCATCAACAAGAAGGTGGGTCTGGTTTCCCGGAGCCCGCTGGAACCATACTTGGGTCACCCTCAGTAGTGCCCACATCATCCATCATAGCACCCTCAGTAGTGTTCTCGGTTACTCTAACTACACCGTCAGTGGTGCTCACAACGTCCCTCACGACAGGCGGGACCTCTACAACTGGGACTGAACTCGATGTCCCTGCAATACTCTCACACACCCTCTGTTGGCGCAACTCTTCATCTAAAATTGAAGCCTTCCTAGCCTCCTTCTCTTGCCTACGCTGTCACTTTTGGGCTTTTTCCTCCTCAGTGCGACTAGAACGGTGTCTCTAACCCTTGGTATGTGTAGGCTCAGGCCCCTCCTCGGTGGTCCTACTGAATAAAGCATCCAACACCATATCATCGGCCAACGCAGTGGGTGCAGCCTAAGGCTCAACTGTAGGGGTGGCAAGAATGGCATCAATGTTAGCCCTGAGACTGGCTAACTCCGCCTCAAAAGAGGATAGATCTATGGCCGGGGTTGGTCGCTCGAGGACTTGCAATTCAAAGGCATCGAGATGCTTATTAACGGCCTGGATCTTCTGGTCCATCATGCCCTCCATCCTTCACTCCATTCTGGCCTCGGACTCGGCTATCGATTTTTTGCATCCAAGGCTGCATGTGATGCAGCAGTGTGGCCATCTGAGCCTCTAATTTCTGTACTCTGGCTAACGGGACAACAGCAGCTCCTAATTGTGGTGTGGACCGGGATGAGCTAGGAGCCCTACTAGCGGCCTGAGAAGAGGAGGCCGGGATATTGTCGGTGTGATATGGTATAATGAGGTCAATGCCCTGTGCCTGCCTCATCGTGTCTGCAAGATCTGCGCCCAAAGGAGGTACCTCAACCAGGGGTTCTTGCGAGGTGCCGCCACATTTGCCTCATCCCAAATGAGGCCTATATCCAAAGTCCCTACAGGGTGAATCAACCTATCACAATGCCAGATCGGCACTCCAGAGTCCTTCAAATGTGGTGGTAGAACTTTAAGCTCCAATTTTGGTGCCTCCACAATAGATGGTCTTGCTGGTGGAGACTCATGATTCTTCATGTCTAATTCATACTTCTTTTGTTTTGACCGATATTCACACCTATCTAGTGCAGCTACCAACTCATCGTACGCTTCAATACCATCACTATCAAAATTCATCATAACTGCTGCTAGTGCCTCAACACCGAGTCGCTCTTCAATTTGCACTTTTGTTCCACTCTCAACTCTGTATGTTATAGCATATACCGTTTGGAGCTCACCACTATACTTCATGGACCTACAATTATTGAAAGTTGCTTCTTCTTTGTTTAGTCTGAACTTCATATGTCCCTTCTCCATATCAACTAATGCACGACCTGTGGCAAGGAATGGTCTCCCAAGGATGATGGGAACATCAAAATCAACCTCACAGTCAAGAATCACAAAATCCGCTGGAAAGATGAACGACTTCACTTTTACTAGCACATCATGGAGTATACCAATGGGCCTTTTCATGGTTCGATCGGCCATAAGTAGCCGCATTGTAGTAGGCTTTGGATCCCCTAGACCCAACTTCTTATAAATAGACAACGGCATGAGGTTGATGCTAGCACCAATATCACCCAATGCCTTAGCAAAGTGTAACAACCCTATAGTACATGGAATCGTGAAAGCACCAGGATGTTCCTTCTTCTGCACAAGAGACCTTGTAGCAATAGCGCTACAATGTTGCAATCTATCATCATCTTCAAGACTCACAGACCTTTTCTTTATCACCATATCTTTCATACACTTCGCATACCCAGGCATTTGCTCCAAAGCTTCTATCAACGGAACGTTGATGGAAAGTTGTTTCAACATAGTAATAAACCTGCGATATTTACCATCTTCAGTCGTCTTCATTAATCTCTGTGAAAAATGTGGTGGAGGTCTAGGTATGGGGACCACTTTCTGAGATATCTCCGCTTTTTTCTTTGTCGCGTTCTCAACCTCTTCTCTAGCCTTTACCACATCATCTTTGTTTCTAATCTCAACATCCACCACAGACGGCAGAGGTGGATCAATGGTTTGCTTACTCTTTCGAGTAATAACTGCCATACAATGCCCATCATTCTTTGGATTCTGGATGGTGTTGCTAGGAAGAGTGCCGGGTTGTCGTGGGTTCACTGTAGTAGACAACTGAGTCATCTATTGTTCTAGATGCTTTATTGACACTACATGGGCATAAACCTTTTGACCGATACCAGACAAGTCGTTTCTCATCTCTTTCACATTCTCATCAGTTGTATCGAACCTTCTCATCATCTTCTACATCATATCTTCAATACGCGCCATACTTCCTCCGGCTTCCTTAGTACCAGATTTCTAATTTTGAGGGGGAACATAAGGTCCACTCCAATCGTTTCTGTTGCCATACTTATTCCGATTGTAATTGTTGTCGCGATTGAAGTTTCCATCCCGGACATATTGACCCTCTCGGTTGTAATTTCCATAGTTCCGACCTTGGTTTCCTTGACCTCGACGCTAATTTTCCATGTTGGATCCTTGGGCGTTTGGTCGGAAACCCCCCGTCTGATCATTTACCGCATAAGCATCCTCTTCATAGTAACCAACTTCAACTGGTGGTGGCGTTCTAGTCAAGTAATTCACAACATTTACCTTCTCTGCACCTCTGCTCACATGCTTCAATACCAACCCCAACTTGGTCCTCATCTGAGCCATCTCCTCACGAATATCCTCTGCAGACTGGTTGTTGGTAGCATGTACGGCAAATGTGTTTCTCCCAGTATTCGACCTCCTAGTGCTCCATGCCTTATTGTTGCAAGAGATCTTCTCCAGCTTTTCTGCAATCTGTGTGTATGTGCACTCACCATATGAACCTCCATCATTAGTATCAAGCACTGCTTTATTGATGTCATCCTGACCTCGATAGAAATATTCCTTCATCGACTCATCATCAATACGATGATTTGGAACACTTCTTATGAATGCAGTGAATCTGTCCCAAGAGCTACTCACAGACTCTCCTGGTAATGCCACAAAATTATTAACCTTATCTTTGTGATTGAGCTTCTTGGACACTGGATAATATCTTGCTAAGAACACATCCGCCAGTTGGTTCCATGTATCGATTGAGTTGTAAGGAAGCTTAGTGAACCATACAACAACATCGCCTGTCAGTGACAGAAGGAACACTCGCAATCCGATGACATCCATATCTAAGTCTGGTCGACCTACACAGCTCTTGCAAACTACCCTTAGTTTGGCTATGTGAGCATGTGGGTCCTCCGATGGCAAACCCGAGAAGAAGCCCCTTGCTGTAAGCATCTGCATCAAGCTACTGGTCACCACAAATGTGTTCCCCGGAGGCAAAGGGGGATAGGACAAGAGGTCCATCAAAGTCAGCAATATTGACGTTACCCCTATAGTTGTCATGCAGTTGTGGGCCTGGTGGACCATGCACCCTCACTGCATCTCTCAATTGATTT
This sequence comes from Solanum raphanifolium, assembly GCA_036250405.1. Lineage (NCBI taxonomy): Eukaryota > Viridiplantae > Streptophyta > Magnoliopsida > Solanales > Solanaceae > Solanum > Solanum raphanifolium. The sequence continues at coordinate 871 of JAJOOE010002905.1, read as the reverse complement.
TCAGCTAGAACCTGGTTGTCTCTACCAACTACCCTCGGAAGTTGCAACTCAATTTCATCACCTAGATTGCCATTGATAGGATTAACTTGAACTCCTTGATTGTTCATTCTTCGCAAAGTTCGTTTCAACTCTGGATCGTACGGACTGAGTGGTTCACCTTGGCTCCGTGTACTTGGCATACACTAGAGTCAGACCCTGAGCGAGACAAAAAGAAAAAGAAAAAGTAATATTAGGAAATATTTTACTAAAGTTCAATACTGTAATTAAAATTAATCTAAAAGCCAAATTTCCCCGGCAGCGGCGCCAAAATTTGATACGCTCAAATTACACCTCCCTAAAGAAGCATAAGCGATCATTATCAAGTAAAGAACCCAACTTGTAGGTTGGGGTCGATCCCACGAGGAACATGGTTTAGACTTTACTTTAACCAACAATTATACTCAATTAGTCAAATTACTTCCAGAAACAAGTAATTAAAAAGGGGGGAATTTGTGAAATAAATTGTAAGAAGTCAGTAAGTAATCAGTAAACAAGAGTCAATTTCGGTTGTTATCAAGATGAGAGAATTAACCAGGGTATACGTATTCCCCACAAGCTCATAACGCAGTAATCCTAGTAATAGCAACCCTTTCCTAGTATCTCACATGCAAAGTGGTAAGTTATGTATCTCTAAATCTTGGTCCGGCATCTAGAGAATTTCATCTCGCACCTTGGTCCGGCTACGTGTGTATAATTTACTAACCCTTACCTTTACCTCATATGAGCCATCGTTCTCGATGTTTGGCTTAGTTATTACTTCGCACCAATCGACACTAGACTATTAGATAGTATCACACTAAATCTATGTTGAATAATTCTTTTCTTGTTGATT
>JAJOOE010002904.1:0-40304 GCA_036250405.1 Solanum raphanifolium | reverse complement strand
TTTGATTTGAAAGAGGAGGAAAGAGAAATGAGATTTTGATTTGGAAATATAAAGATATATATAACAGGGATTGATTAAGGGTAGATTTGTCATTTCAGCATTTTTTTACTGTTGTGGGCCTCGAAAATTACTCCTAACTCGCGCAAAATACGTGCACATCACGCGTTTTGCCAGGTAGGACACGCGTGTTTATTTATTAAAAGGTTGGATAGTTAAAGTGTATACTCACCCATCTTGCCAAAAAAAAAACTTCATTATAATTTTTTTTCGCAATAACAAAAAATTAATTAAATGTCACTTGCTTTTTGCAGTGAACAACAAATAATGCAAAAAAGAGGGGAAAATTGTTGAAAAAAATAGAAAGAGGGTTTAATTGTCCTTTCAATGTTTTTTTTACTGTTGGCCCCCTCGATTTTTACATCTGACGCGCCTAATTTGAGTGTATTTCACGCATTTTGCCAGGTAGGATCCGAGTGTTTTTTTGTTTAAGTTTTGGATAGTTAAAGTGCATATTTGTACACTCACAAAGTTAAAGGTCAAAGTTATAATTTGAAGCCAAATTAAAGGTCCAATTTATGTATTATGCCTTTATGAAAGGTTGTGACCTTTCCGAAGGGTTGCAACTTTTCCAAATAGTTGTAACCTTTCTGATAAGGCACAATAAACATTTGTTCACACTACCCTTTGTTGTTTATAAATAGAGGGATTTCCTCTCATTTTAACACAACGAAAATTCTGAACCTCCTCTTCTTCTTCTTCTTCTTCTTCTTCTTCTTCTTCACAATTAAATGTGTATACTTTGCTCATGTTGAGTGGCTCACTGACACTATTGCTTATGTTACAGATTCTGGTATGTATTTTTACAATCATTAATTTATAATTTATGTTTATGTTATTAAGGCTAAATAATGAGTAATAATTTTCATTTTCTTTTACATTATTAATGTTTGTTACTACGTAATCTTGTATGTAAGATACTATAATGTTTTAGTTTTAATGCCTGATAGGTTTTAAGTATTATTTTATAAATTTTGTGATATTAAATTCCTGCGCGAAGCACGGGTAATTTTACTAGTGTTCTATAATTTTGAGTTCATTGCTCTACATTCTCTTAGAATTTATGTTCATGTTAAGGAAAAGATCTACGCTTTCAATGAACAATAATAACAGTATAATTCCACAAGTAAAGTCTGGGAAGGATAGAGTATATGTAGATCTTACCCTTACCTTAATAGATAGAGAGGCAATTTTTTATAGATCCTTAGCTCAAGGAAAACTAAGAATGGGATATACAGAAATAGTATCAGTGAAATCATGAAGATTTTAAGCTTGCTTTGAACATGGTATGATATAAAGTATGACATGTAGTTTGAAATCATGAAGATTTTAAAATTTCGAACAAAATTTTAACTTCAAATCATTTGATTTCACATCATTTGTCCAAAATTATCCTAAATCTCTTCATAGTTAACCTCGTGATGGTCAATGTGGATGATGCTAAGATAGTTGGGATCCCTAGACGTATGTATTGGTTTGTACTCGTAGGAACAAAAACATTAATCTTGTTGGGAGAGTCATTTCCGAAATAGACCATACAAAATTGTGGAAATACAAATTTAATTGGACTCCAATATGAATACTAAATATCGAAAGAGAAATTAAAAAAAAAGGACTTGTACATGAGAAAATAGCCAGAGTTGGAGTTATATCGATTTACTTTGTATCAATATATCAATTTGTTCTGATATAAAGTGAACATATACAACAAATATAAAGCGAATTGATTTACTGTATCACAAGTTTTTAAAGTAAACTATTACTACATTTGATAATTAGCCAAATTATCGTTGTCATTGAGATAATTAAGACAAAAAGTACCATTATTTTCGAAAATTTGTCTAATTATATTTTCAAGTTCTTGTTGAGCCTAAAATGAACTTGGGTTGATCAATTAAGCATTGGGCCTAAAGTATTACTAAATGATGGATCAAACCAAATAAGTGTTCTGCTTTATGCTTAACGGAGTAAGTGATAAATACTTATACAGTCTTGTTAAATAAAAAACATTCCTCAATCGATGATTTTGGAGGAGTCCGAAGTCAAAAGGGCAATTTTTTTCCTCCAAAAAACATAAACAGCATATCAATTTTTTTAATCAAAAGGGCAAAATCGCTCCCTCAAGAGCAATATCCTTCGGAGAAAACTAACTCCGTCTACTTCGTTACGTTAAAATATATCAAAATCACTGCCACAGCAGCAAATTTGTCAAAAAAAAACTTTTTTTTTTCATAAAATTGCTGTCACAGCAGCAAATTTGTCAAAAAGAAAGAAATCACCGCATCGGCAGCAATTTTGTCGATTTTTTTTTAAAAAAAAAAAAGTAATTCGCTGTTCGAGCAGCGTTTTTTCTTCTTTTTTTTTTACATAAAAAAATTAAAGTCGCTGCAATTGCAGCAATTTCTTTAAAATTCTTTAATTTTTTTTTTTTTAAATAGCTGCTGAGCAGCGTTTTATTCCAAAACTTTTTTTTTCCAAAGCGTTTTGTCTTTAAACTTTTTTTTTAAAAGAAGTTTTGGATAAAAATTTAAAAGAAAAATAAAAAAATAAAAGAGAATCGCTACCATTGCAGCGATATTAATTTTTTTTTTTTTTTAAAAGGCTGCTGAAGCAACCATTTAAAAAAAAAAAAAATTGACAAAATCTCTGCCGGTGAAGCGATTTTATAAAAAAAAGACAAACTTGACAAATTCGCTGCTAAGGCAGCGATTTTAAGAGAAAAACAATTAAAAAAATTCGATAAAATTGCTGCTGGGGCAGCGATTTTTTTTTTTTTTAACGGAGTAGACGGAGTTAATTTTCTCCGAAGGATATCGCTCCCTCAAGAGCGATTTTACCCTTTTGGTTAAAAAAAAATTAATGTGCCCTTTTGAAATTTTTGACAATTTTTTTGCCCTTTTGACTCCGGACTCGATTTTGGAGGGTCACCTGTCCAACATATATTCAGAGAAGTGAACATCGTAACCGATATTTTATCTAAGTATGATTATTCCAATATTGTTATTACTATATATCCCATCATGTATTAGTTATAACGTGTCGATAAAAATAAAATGAAAAAGTTTAAAATTAAATTCAAATGTCATATTCTATATTGTCTTCGAGTCGCACGACTTTTAGTGTCACTCTCACGTGAGAGTACTTTGAGCTTGTCCCCAATCAACCGATTTTGAAATATAAAGAAGTAAAAAACTAGAAATAAAATGAATATAATTATTTAATAAAACAATATATATACAGTATATATATAACAATTAATTACTTGTACGTAGAAGATAATTAAATCCAAAGGTCATATTCTATAAATATTCACCTTTTTAGGACCACTAATATATTAGTCAAGGAATAATGACTAACATTTGGCTATAGTCCAAGGAAAAATTTGCATTCTCTACAAATTATTATATTACATAAAAAGGAAGAAGTGGAACTTTATGAAAAACACTAGGAAAATTTCCCTCATGTCAAAAAACCTAGCTCGTTGAATTTGCGAAATGATTTTTTCCTATATATTCCAATATTAATTAAGAATAGCAAAAAAAGTAGATTCGTATAAAAAATTAAAATATTTTTGAGGATAATATTCTCAATGTAAATTAAATAAAAACACTATATAAAACACCAAAATATAGAGAAGAGGATTGGAATGAGACAGAAAAATATTAATGTGATAAAAAGTTAAACCTTTAGTGTGTGAAGATGGCTTGTGACTTCTTGCCCCTTTTGCGTCTATTGTTGCGTCTGAATCGACATTTAGCACCACAGGTTGATTAATCCGCGATCGATTCGATTTTAAAGTTTAATTATCGGTTTGTAGATATGTTAAAATATTATAGAACCATCAAGTATTAACTTATCAGGAATCAATTTATTGGTTATTGATCAGTTATCGGTTTAACCTTTAAGATTTGACACAAAAAAAATCAATGAAAATCACTTATAAACAAGGTAACAAACCATATAAATCATGCACACGAGTTGACAAATATTGCATCTTTTTCAAAAGTATAAACACTGACCTATTGTAGAGTAATCGAGAGTTTGAGACAATTAGAAATAAAATATGAAAATAAACTCCAAGTTAAGAACTTTTATATATCGAATGGTATAAATATAATTTATTGTAATTTTCGATCGGGTTATTGGTTAATTAATCCGTTAAAAAAAATACCTCAAGCCATTAAGAATCAATAGTTTGATAATAGAAATAATCTAAACTATTACTGAAACCGCTAAAGCAATAAAATTTCATATCCAATTAACGTTGCTTAATAAAGAGGAAGCGCCAGAGTCAAGTTTCATGTCCAACAAATTGCTTCATGAAAAAGAATATTTTTATTTTTGTACTAGATAGAATCCATTCTTGTTTATTTATTAAAAATAAAAAGTTTAGTATTGTAGTACTATAATATAGTCATTATATTAAAGATTTGTGCATAAACGTGTGAATTGATATATTCCAAAATTAACAAAAAAAAATCCCATATAAATTGAGACTTTAATTTAGTATAAATGAGGTTTGATCCTAAAGGACACTTTTAATGGATGCAAACTTTTTTAAAATTATAGTAATCAGTGTATGCATGTGCAAATTGAGTTATTATTTTAATAAACATAGATAACTAATTATTTACATATTAGATTTAAATGTTTCAATACAAAAGTCGAATAGTAAAAACAATTGATAAAAAATTACATAATGAAAAATAAAGAGAAGAAAATAATAAAAGAGACTAATAGGTATATTTTGTATAGGTATCCTAGAATTAGAAGATCCTGGTCTTCCTTAACAATCGTAATAAATATACACATTAACAAAGAACTTTTTTTTTTTTATTAACAATGAGTGATAATTCATTTTATCAACATTAATTAATAGCCATTAGATCCAAAGCTGCTATAGATTTTAGAGATATTTACAAAGAATGTTAATTACTTCTAAAAATACAAATTTAATGACGATATCCGTATAGAAGAATATGATGAAATAGGGCAGAGCGGGACCAAATAGGACAAAATTCTCTTAAAAAATAATACCAAAATAAATAGGCATACAAGAATAAAATTTTAGCGGGTCAAAATTTATCTTATTTTGGGTGTTATTTAGTTCAGAAGCTTGTTGATCTAGAAACTTGTCAGTCCTGCTTCTTAGTGCATCATGGCATTACGGTGGCATTAATAATCAAATGAGAAATTAAAAATTAATTTTTTTTCAAATATAAAAACATACATAATTTTTTAAAGCTATTAAAAAGAGTGAGAAATACTGTAAAATAGAAAATATTTCAATGTCCCTCTCCTTATCGTCAAGTGGTTGAGTGCCCCCTCGCAGAACGCCATCACCTACATCTTTATGAGTTTGAGAATCTAGCTTTTTATTGATTGAGTTGTGAATTAATAACTAAAAATATATAGATAGAATATTTTTATTCTAGACATATTTGCCAAAACCCAATATATAAACTAGCATTTTGATGTTAAATTTGGCACTCAAAAAATATGGAATCCCATAGTGTGGAGAAAATAGAGTCTCAAAATCAGATTCCACAAATTATGGAGCCTAGTAAAGGAACCTCTTTCTTTAGAACATGTTTCAATGGTATTAATGCATTATCAGGTAAACATCTCATTATTTTTTTATTTATTTTTTGTTATTTTCAAGACACATCCAAAAGTAGAAATAAGTCATGATCACTTAGCTTATCGAAGATATGATCTAAGAATCAAGATAGGAGGACATGAAGATCGTGAATTGGTGTAAAAAGGCTAGTAGATAGTCATGCTGTCTAGTTTCCCTTATCAGTGATATTAGTAATTTTCCACCTACTTTCTTGTACTTTTTATTTTTATATGATGTTTTTTTTATTTCAGTTATCGTATTATTTGTTGGTGCTACTAGTATTCTTTTTTCCTTCTTGTTTTGTTATGCTTTACTTGAGTTAAGGCTGTAGCGGAAACAATCTCTCTACCCTCATAAGATAGGGATAATGTTGCATATACACCAAATACCCTCTTCAGACCCTACTTGTGGCTGGATATGTTGTTGTATAATTTAATTGAAGTTATATGCACCTATAGAGTAAACATTTTAATTATGCTACTTATTATTATTTCTATCGTCTTACCTATGAGTATATCACAAAGATAAATAAATTTATATGTAGTCACCTTATAAGTGACTTGACTGTATAAATATACACTAACTCAGATGCATAAAACTTGAACTCTTTTTTTCTTCTTTCATATAGGTATTGGAATAATATCGGTACCCTATGCACTTTCACAAGGAGGATGGTTATGTTTGATGCTACTTTTTTTGGTAGCAATTATATGTTGTTACACAGGAATACTTTTGCAAAAATGCATGAGTGTTTCACCATCAATTAAGACATACCCTGATATTGGTGAATTTGCTTTTGGTAACAAAGGAAGAATCTTGATATCAATTTTCTTATATCTTGAACTATACTTTGTTGCAATTGAATTCCTCATATTAGAAGGTGACAATTTGCAAAAATTATTCCCAAATGCAAAAATTCATTTTGGTTGTGTTAAAATTGTTGGAAGGGAAGTTTTTGTTTTATTAGTTGCTATTGTAATATTGCCAACAACATGGTTGAAAAGTTTAGGTTTATTGGCTTATATTTCTATTGGTGGAGTTTTGGCTTCAATTGTTTTGGTTTTTTCAATATTTTGGGTTGGTGTAATTGATGGTATTGGATTTGAAGAAAAAGGTGTGATTTGGAGATGGGATGGATTAATAAGTGCAATAAGTATGTATACATTTTGTTATTGTGGTCATGCTGTTTTCCCAACAATATGCAATTCCATGAAGGATAGGAGCCAATTTCCCAAGGTAATAATATCTTAAGTTATTGATAAATATGTATTACTTCGGTTTCAGTTTATTTGGTATCGTTTAACTAAAAACAAAGCTTAAGATAAAAGGAAATAATTTATTTTGGAAGTTGTGGTTGAATATCGTTTCATTAAGGGCATAAAAGGAAATTTAAAGTTATGGCATTTTTCTGTTATAGAAAGATCGATGACATCTCTTTTGGGACAACATATTAAAAATTATATTAAAGTACGTCATAAAATGAGATAGAGGAAGTATTACTCTCGCGCCACATAGAAAGTACTCCAATACTTAGAAGTTGGAGAGAAGTACTCCAACCACAGAAATAGATAGAACGATACAAAAACATACAAAAAGACACAAAAATATACAGAACAGAGAACTTAGAGTGAGATTCAAGAACTTTTCAATTTATAAATAAAATATTTTTGTTCAATATTTGATTGAATATAAAGTTGGCAAATGACATTTCAATTTATAAATAATCATATGTCTAATTATAAAAAAAATTGCCATTCATATTTTCTCATACTAAATTATAAATACCTTTGCTACAGCCTACATGTCATACTACACCAATAATTATAAACATATTTTATTTTGATCATCGTATATATAACTTAAATCCTTTTTTTTTTCCTTTTTGTCAAACAGGTTTTATTTGTGTGCTTTATATTAAGCACCATAACCTATGGATCAATGGCAACTATGGGGTACTTAATGTATGGACAAAATTTAATGTCACAAATAACATTAAATCTCCCTACCGGAAAAATTAGTTCAAAAATCGCGATATATACGACACTCGTTAATCCAATAACAAAGTATGCTCTTGTTGTCTCTCCAATTGCAACGGCTATTGAAGATAAATTACCTTTACGAAAGAGTAAATTTATCGTAAGCTACTTCATCAGAACATTTTTAGTCATCAGCACTGTCATTGTGGCGTTAACCGTTCCATTCTTTGGATATGTCATGACATTTACGGGCGCTCTTTTGGGTGTTACTGTGTCGATATTGTTACCATGCCTATGCTACCTCAAGATCAAGAAGCCTTCATATTTGGAAGTTATGTTTATTGGGATGATTTTGGTTTTTGGTTCTTCAATTGCCATATCTGGAACTTACACTTCTTTGAAAAACATTATTAGTCATGTCTAGAGGTGATAGATGAACGGTTTGGACAAAATTTGGATGGGTCAGAATGGACTGAATCAATGGGTCGTTGCTCAATCATGTCCTAATTAGTCAAGATGGGCTAAATAATGGTTTGTAGATTACAACTAATACATAGTAATGAAAAGCAAGCACGCATACAATATCTCATCCGTTATAATAAAGAACACAAGTGCTGATAGCTAGCACTGTTTATACTTGATAAACAATTATTAATGTTGGAAGAAGGCATACATGTCTTGAGAATTTGTATGCGCTAGCTCGATCTGATCTGATCTGCAAAGAACATATATTGTATAAGTTAAAACTAATATTGGAAATCACATAACATTTGTAAAAGTAATAAGTTAATTTGTTAATGAAGCATACCTCAACCACAGAATTCTACCTCAAGCTTGTCTTCTCCAGTCATTTCTTCAACATATTCCTTAATATTGATAGTCGACTCTTTAAGCTGACGGCTGAGCCATACATCGATACGCTTTAATGACGCAATATCTCCAACATATGTGCATAACCTCCAGTGAAACCGGAATTATCTTCAAAAGTAGATGGACTAGAATGGAATTGACTTGAGAGACTTCAAGTTCATTGTCATCATTTTCATCTGTTTTATCAAGTTGATAAGACAAAAGGACAAAACAGAAGTGTCCTACTCTCTCCGCCATAAGTTGAAATTGCGGTAAGACATATTCGATTGTCTCATACTCAACACAACCATTTACTTTCAACCTATGGAAATCTCTTAAATTGCCAAATACATTCTGAAGAAGCTCACATTGAGTCATTGACGGGGAAATCAACTCAGCACGAACCTTATGTAGATAATGGAGATTCATGAGGAGCATGTCCAAAAGTTCAACCAACTGATCCTCAGTCATGGCGGCAGAATGATGATGATCTGCGATTTTAGAACTTGTGATATTTTCAAAAAGGCGAGGAATGACATGATCCGTTAATTTAACCATCATGTCATATGATATGCAAGACATTTCAGCATCCGACATGTAATAACATAGCTGTAAACATGCTAACAAAAATGTCAGCTTTTCAGTTTGATCAACAATTTGATCTTCTTCATTCTTTAACCTCTCTATGAAATCCTGAAGATCGACAATGTCCTCGCGAAGTAGAGCAGACGATACCTGCTAAAAGACCAAATGTGTATCAAAACCAAATTTACTCAAATGTAGCCTACTGCATAAGCTAAATGTTGTTTTTCCTCTTCTTATAGTTTATATAAAAAATTATTCGAAAAAGTCAACTTTCTTTATTTTGTAACAGAAAAATCACTCTACTTTTGTCATTTCACCTCTACACATTCAAAAGCAAGAGAGTTAGGTGATGAAGTTAATTCAGCCTTAGCATGTTCTTTAAATTGCTTAAACTAATGAATCAAATACCTTTACAGGAGAGTTTTTGGATGTCTAACTTATTCCAAGAACGGTGGTATTGATCTATCTGGATATATATGATGATCTATTTACTCGGCAATTCTTATCTTACCTTTTCAACAACAACAAAAAGTCTACAATGTCCTAGGCTATTCATCAACACACAAATTTCATACTCATTCAGAAACAGATCTATGAGAACTCAGAGAGCACTTCTTTAATAAAATATCATGTAATCAAACAAGGGCGGAAATAAAAATAATGATAGCAGAATAGCAAGATAAACAACACAAATAATCATCCAAGTCAATACCCAGTTTAGTGGGATCTGAGGTTAGAGTGTACGCAAACCTTACTACTATCTCAAAGGTTGTTTCCAATAAATCCTCGCTCAAGAAAAAAATCCAAAAAAAAAAAAAAAAAAAGTAACGGAGATACAAGAAACAACAAACAATACCAAATAGTAACACAACAAAATAATATACTAATCGAGGTACAAGAAACAACATACCAATGAGTTGCTTGCTAATTTCTCTGTTTCTCCTTCATTTTCTTTTCCTATTTCCATGTATGCAATTCTCAAAATAGATCTGAACAATTACTCTACTAATTAGCACCACAAATGTCTAGCAAATACTACTTTGTAAAGAAGAAACCATTAAAACCCAAATATTCATACCTTCAAGTTGAGAAAATGGTCTAGGGATTAATTAAAGCTTGTTTCAAGACAAACTTGAAAGGCCACCTACTAGAAAGAAAATTTAAAAATTACTCTAATAATTCATTGACTTCTCCTTTTTCATATTCCCTTATATATTAGGTATTTTTAAACATAATATTTGACTTTTTTTATTTAAAAGTTACGTAAACATTACTATAAGTCACAATTATTAATATTTTAAAATATATTAAAATTTTCATATATTTTTATTTAACTCTCAAAATCCAGGCAGTAGTACACATTATATCATCTTAATAATCAATTGTGAAAGTCATATACACGTTTCTGGCCTTATAATATTCATTATATACTCCACCTGTATTGAGATTCGTTTGATCCATTGTGAAAATTAATTGTCAATTTAAAGTTTTAATAATCAATTGTGAAAAATATAATATTTTATACTACAGTTGTTTTGAGATCTGATCTAATATTTTTTTTTTTTTTGATATTAGTAATATTTATACTCCACTTGTTTTGAGACTTTCATAATTTGCTGTCTGATTCCAATTGGATGATCCGGTATGATGTGAAAATATTTTCTAATAAAATAAGTGGTTTTTTACTAAATTATTTTTAATGTTCGTTAAGTAATTAAAAAAAAACTAGGTAATTTATCCGCGCGGGCATAATAATATTTCTAAGCTTTTGAATACCCTTTTCAATAATCGATTGTTATAAGAAAAAAAAGTAATTTTTAGTAGGTTTTAAGAACATTTTAACAGAAATTACATGATTTGAAAATTATCAGATATCTCAAGAATTTTAAATATATAATGAATGATGAAATATATCTTGATATCTAATCATTTTTGTCTTTTACATAATTTATCATAATTTATGTTTGATGATATAATTGTCTTGTTAAAACTGAGTGATGTTTTTATGTAGCGTTTAAACATAGTTTTTTCTATTTTTTTGTACATGAAAAATGTAGAACTAATAATTTTATGGTTAGAATAACTCCTTGTTAAAAAAAATTATATAAAAATTTTCGATAATCAATATTAGTTATAAATAAGTTGAGACCGTTAAAAATGTACACCACAACAACATAAATAATTTCTTTTAGAGACAATCTACTTGTTTGAGGTCAAACGTTCACGACATTTCATTATTGTTACTTTGTTACTCTAACAAAATTTATAGAAGGAGAAAAAATAAATTTGAAACAATAGCAAAATAACATTGTTGACCCTTTTAGAAATTCATGCTTCATTAAACTGCTGCTCTGAAGGCCCTTCTAGATGTTTCATCAATGCAAGTTTACGGACTTTTTCATAAATATGTATGTATACTTGTTGCATTATGAAAGTACAGGTAGATCAAAATGTTGGATTCTAGACTCATGTTAAAGAAATATTCTCGAACATTAAAAATGAAAAATGAGTCTAACCTAGATAACTCAAATGCTTAGCAATGACTTGGGACATAAATGACAACAAATCTATGTTAATAGACATATCTTTTGTAGCTTAAGATATTACTTTTATTTAGAGCAGGTTTTATTTCATATTCTTCAAATTAAGCTTGCTGAAAATAGTCATAACTCACACCAAAAATATTTAGTAGAGATGAATGAGAAGGAAAAAAAAAAAGAACAACATTAAAAGGACGAAAGTTTTGTCCAAGTGAGATCATAGACATACCAAACAAAAAATAATCAATGCAATTTTAAGGAGACAACAAAGCACCGAGAAAAAACATACATTAAAGGGAGTAAACTATGAGATATCCAATGATGATAAAAAATCATTCTAACCAGAAAAGTTCTCATGTTTTAAAATAACATACCTCAGAAAATTGACTATTCAATCAACTTTCAATCCTTAAAGTACTCATAAAATCCAGTGATAAAATTTAGTAAAAATAGATAACAACAACATAAAGCAAAAAAATAATGCAAAGTTATTAACTCTCAAAGGATTTTATAAAGAACACAAAATCTCATCCTTGTATGTGAAGAAATGACGTTGTTGATGAACAAATCAGAGATTTGTAAGGGTTTTTTTTTTAATTGTACCTTCAAGAATTTCAGTAGAGAAAACTTGCTTGAATACTCAATTAACGTTTGTTATTTAATATGTACTAACAAATACTTATAACAATAATATTGCAGAAACATAAGGAACAAAACTTAGAGCATGTACTCAAAAATAACAATTAATAATATAAACATAAATTAATGATTTTAAAAACATACTAGGATCTCTAACAATAGAATGAAACAAAATGGAAAAAATCGAGCTCACTGAATGCACAGTGTCTCCTTAAGGAAATTACTCCCCCCCCCCAGTACCCGAGATTTAAAGGAATAGATCCTCTCAGAAAAGAACGATTTTATTCACCAGTGTATTGATACAAAAAAATGGTGTCAGTGAGTCATTCAACAGGAGCAAAGTACACAATTATTTAATTGTCCAGAAGAAGAAGAAGGTCAAAATTTTCGTTGTTTTAAAATGAGAGGAAATTCCTCTATTTATAGACAACAAAAGGTAGTGGGAACAAATGCTTCTTGTGTCTTATCAGAAAGGTCACAACCTTTCATAAAAGTCATAATTTTTCATAAAAGTCGCAGACTTTTCATGAAAGGGGAAGGCTAGTTTTGGAAATAGAATAAATTAAAAGGGAATCCTGGTTTGTGGTGGTGCCATGTAGGCGGGTCTAGGGTTCTCTTTTATATATATATTTGATCATTCTAAAAATATTTGTATAATATATAATCAAGATAAATAATATTGACAACAATGCCTCAACTCATTCTTATTGTGTCTCATGGACACCTGATACTAACATGACACATAAGATTATCATTTTGTAAATTAAAGTGTTCAACCGAAAAAATAGGGACGAATTGAGGTGTGTATTCTCAAAATTTTATTTTTCACAATTGATTTTATACCTAATAAGATATAAGTTCTTTAGTAACTGCAATCTTCCTACATGACAATTTTTATCCTATATGGTGTCATATGTGTAATATGTCACGCAGGACTCATGTGTCTACTTGTTCAACTTTATACAAGTTAGCATCTCCATGTGAAATGAGGTCAAGTTAAATGGCACATTTATGTATTAAGCCATTAATTTACTCTTGTTAAGTATGTTCGTTGCTTTATGTAACTTAGATTATGAACATAATATTTATAACTTATAAGAATCAATGACTCATTTTTGTTTGTATAAGTTAAACTCAATATACTAAATCATTTGTTATAGTTGAATTTATCAAATTGATTTAAGGGCACGTGAGTTAGATTGATCTTGTAAATGAATATAAGGGCAAGAATATAATCAAACCGTGTATCAGATCTTGAGAATTGGGCCTTGGTGGCTGAAGTACAATGTGTTCAGAATGGCTTAAGAACCGGGAAACTAAGAGCTTTTGTTTAGAGAGCTTAGTGCACCAAGTTGCCGTTTTTTAATTTTAAGATTTAAGGTGCGTAACAGGACAAACATTTAGCTTATCTATTAGGCAATTCTGGAGGAAGTCCTCTGCACTTTGTTTGAGAAAAGCTAGAAAGGAAAATCTGTTTGTCGTGACAATTTTTTAGGCATCGTTATAGTGGATAAAATTCAGTTACTTGAATGTGACAATCAATAGTTTTGTGACTTTACTATAAAAATAGATACCGCTCAAATTTTGACCCTTCCACTGGTTTTTGACAAACTAAAAAAAAACAAATAATGTTGCATTGGCTGGATATTCCTAAGAGTTAATGTTTTGTGCACTGACAGTGTAAAGAATTCAATATAGTGGTCTTGAAAGGATACTGCAAAACAATATATCCAATGAAATCCCACAAGTGGCGTTTGAGGATGGTAGAGGCCTTACGGCCCCGACGACCTCATGAAAGTAGAGAGTCTGTTTCCGAAAGACCTTCAGCTCAAGTAACACATATCAACAAACATACAAAAGATAGGAAGACAAAACCAATACTAGAAGAAGCACTACAAAGCTTTTAGAAAAAAAGGAACCGTAACAACAACAACAAAAGAATGTGATAACCAAATCGGGCTTCAAGGAAATGAACAGGCAACTAGTTAACATGATCATGAGGTTAAACCATAGAGTTATATCTACTTTTTAGTTAATTAGGTTCCCTCTTCCTATCTTAACTATATATATGTAAAATAAAAACTACAGTCCTCAAACATTAATATGCGCTATGGGCGCCAATTCAAGTTAGGCATTGGAACTTACTTGTTTCATGCTTTGTAGATTACAACTTCAACATGAAAGTCACACACTTTAGAAGAATAAAAAAATACGTAAGATCTCATGGTAATGAAAAGCACGCATGCATACAATATCTCATCCGTTATAATAAAGAACACAAGTATTGATAGCTAGCACTGTTTAGACTTGATAAACAGTTATTAACCGAAATGGATATAGAAAAACCACGTTGGAAGAAGGCTTACATGTCTTTAGGATCGCAGTTCATCATTTGAAGCCTTTACAGGTTGATATGTAAAAATTCTAATTCACTCAATCCTCCATTGATGAATCTATGAAGAAGAAAGAATTAGGAAGAAGAAGAAGATATTATTTATGTTTTCTCAAACCACACTTTACACGTGATTGTCCCTTATATACATACGTCACTTATTCTAGAATATTCTCACAACTAACTAATTCTCATTATTGACACCTAATCATTTTTACTAACTAATTACAGCTGAAAACAGTTATAACTAACTGCTACAGTGAATAACAGAAAAGTGGACAATGGACTAAAATGTAAAATGTGCACATCTCAACACTCCCCCTCAAGCTGAAGGGTGGAGAATGTTTAACACTCCCAGCTTGCTTAATAAGTGCAGATGTTGAGCATGACCCAATCCTTTAGTCAATAGATCAGCAAGTTGTTGTTGGGTGTGTATGTATGCAGTTTGAACTAAGCCAGCCTTCACTTTATCCCTAATGAAGTGGCAATCGATCTCAATGTGTTTAGTCCTTTCATGAAATATGGGGTTGGCTGCTAGTTGAATAGCAGATTTACTATCACTCAATACTGTGACAGGCATCTTAATAGGTATACCAAGTTCTTTGAATAATCCCACAAGCCAAGTCACCTCTGCCACAGCTGAAGCCATACTTCTATATTCAGCTTCAGCTGAACTTCTAGAAACAGTTTGCTGTTTTTTTTATTTCCATGATATTAAAGACTCTCCAAACTTCACTATATAACCAGTAACAGACCTTCTTGTATTAGGGCATGCAGCCCAATCTGAGTCACACCAACATGTTAATGTTGTGGCAGGTTGAGCTTGTAACCAAATGCCTTGACCAACTGTTCCTTTTAGATATCTCACAATTCTGATAGCTACTTCCCAATGTGACTTCTTGGGATGTTGCATGAATTGGCTAATTGTCTGAACTGCATAGCTAATATCAGGTCTTGTGATAGTGGCATACATCAATTTACCCACTAATCTCTGATAAGCTGAAATGTCTGTTAAAACATCATCTTACTGTATCCCAGTAGCTTGATCAAACTCTATTGAAGTCAATCTTAGATTGGACTCCAATGGAGTAGTCACAGACATTGCACCACTAAGTCCTGTATCAGATATAAGCTCCAAAATATACTTCCTTTGGTCCAGAATTATCCCAGCCTTAGGATCTCAAAATTTCAATTCCCAAATCCTTAGGTTTAAACTACTGATGTAACACTTGTTTTGTCTTTTTGATCAATACCTCACTATCCCCAGTAATAAGTAAGTCATCAACATAGATCAAAACAATTACCATCCCCTCGGGCTTCTTTAAAGTGAATAATGAATAATCATGAGCACTTTGAATGAAGCCTGTAGCTAATAAGGAAGAAGTGAGCTTAATATTCCACTGCCTAGAGGCCTGTTTAAGCCCATACAAGGACTTAATGAGTTTGCAGACTTTGGTTGGACCTGGACTTCTGAACCCTTCAGGCATCTCCATGTGGACCTCTTCCTCTAAATCCCCTTGTAGAAAAGCATTATGCACATCCATTTGGTATAAACACCAATTCTTAGAAGCAGCTAAGGCAATGACACATCTAACAGTGACCATCTTTGCAACGGGAGAAAAGGTGTCATGGTAGTCCAGGCCCTCTTGTTGGCTATACCCCTTAGCCACTAGTCGTGCCTTGAATCTTTCCACTTCACAATTGGCCTGGTATTTTATTTTGTACACCCATTTGATCCTAAAGTATTCTTGCCCTGTGGTAAGTCAACTACTTGCCAAGTTTTATTGTCCTCAAGAGCTTGTATTTCTAGCTTCATGGCCTGAATCCATTTATCATCTTTAACAACTTGTTTGAAAGTTTGAGGTTCAACTAATGAAGAAAATTTTGCCATATAGCTATGATAATAAGAAGAAACATTATTGTATGAGAGATGACTGGCAAGAGGATACTTACTACATGTACCCTTTCCAGGAGCTGTGTAGTCTTTCATCCATATGGGTTGTCTAGTTAATCTGCTGGTTTTCCTGAGAGGAACAACAGGGACAGGGGAGTCATGTGGTTCGTCAACCAAAGGAACAACATGTGAAGCAGGACTGAGCAAGTCATGAGAAGCTGTAGCATTGGAATAACTTCCCTTTCAGTAATATCACCAACATGAATTGAAGAATCTGGAGTAGAGATCTCATTAGGCAACAACTCATCATAACAAGTAGGAAGTACCACACTTGTCTCATCTGCAAGGGACTGTGATGAGGCAAAAGAAAAGATGTGTTCTTGAAAAATGACATCTCGATGAACAAACAACCTTTTTGTATGTAGATTCAACAATAAGTAGCCTTTCTGTGTGTCTGAGTACCCCATCAAGACTACAGGTGTGGCTCTTTCTGAGAACTTGTCACCTTTGGGAATTACTGAAGCATAACCAAGGCAGCCTATCACTCTTAAATAACCCAGTTTAGGAGGTTTGGAGAATAGCATTTCATAGGGACTCTTGCCATTAATAGCAGAAGAGGGTAGTCTGTTCATTAAATATACTGCAGCCTTAATGCAGATACCCCAAAATCTCAATGGCATAGAGGATTGATATCTGATGACCCTGGCAATATTCAAGAGATGTCTATGTTTCCTTTCAACTACACCATTCTATTGTGGTGTATAAGGACAACTGCTCTGATGTGTAACTCCTAAAGTCATGAAAAATTCCCTGCATTGAGAGTTAAAAAACTTTGTGCCATTGTCTGTCCTGACTACTTTGACAGTGAGACCAAACTGAGTCTTAATCATTTGAAAAAAACTTTTAATG
The DNA here is from genome assembly GCA_036250405.1 of Solanum raphanifolium. Classification (NCBI taxonomy): domain Eukaryota; kingdom Viridiplantae; phylum Streptophyta; class Magnoliopsida; order Solanales; family Solanaceae; genus Solanum; species Solanum raphanifolium. The sequence continues at coordinate 22,843 of JAJOOE010002904.1, read as the reverse complement.
GCTACAATAGTTTCAAATTTAAGCTGAAGTAAATGAATCCAAGAGTATCTACTATGATCATCAACTATTGTTAGAAAGTAATATTTCTTGTCAAAGGTGGGAACCTTATAGGGTCCTAAAGATCCATGTGCACAATGTCAAAAAACATAGAGGATTTAGACTCACTAATAGGAAATGATAGTCTAGTATGTTTAGCTAATGGACAGACTGAACAATTATTGAGAGATTCTACATCTTTATTATTATGAAGTAAATCTAAACTCTTCAAAGTATGGGATAAAAGATGACCAAGTCTTCTATGCCATAAGCCATAGTCCTGCTTTGATACTCCTGCTGCTATCCTCTGATACTCTTGATTTCCACTATGTTTTGTTTCTTCACATTCACCTTTGAAAAAGTATAAACTTCCTTCCTCCCTACCAATCCCCTTCACCCTGCCACTGTAAAGATCCTGAAACACACAGAAGTCAGGGTAAAAGGAAACAAAGCAGGAGAGTTCCTTGGTTATTTTGGACACTGACAGTAAGTTAAACTTGAAGTCAGGAACAACCAGTACATCCTTCACAGTTTCAGAATTAAACATGCATGCCTCTCCAATATGTGATATTTCAGCCTTGTCTCTTGTAGGTAAATTTACTCTTTCTCCTTGAGATTTATCTAAACATCTACTGGTGGTTAACAACTTTCTATCAGCTGTAATATGATGAGAACAACCAGAGTCTACTATCCAATATGTGAAGCAACATTGGATGAGAAATAAGTAGCTTTACCTGTCATATTAGCCTGCTTCACCTCCTTGTTGTCTTTGTGTAGCATGTCCATAATTTGTCGATATTCTCCATCAGTGAATCCATATGCCTTAGACATAAAAACATTGTTTACTTCTTGGCTGTTGGCATTAGTGTGATCCACCTGATCTCTAGATGCAACAGTCCGATTTGCTGAGAGCTGCCCAGTGTTGCCTCTATTACCACCAAAACTTCCAAATTCTTGATTATTTTGCCCTCCAGAGTCTTGCATAGGTTGTCCCCTTGAGTTACCATTGTTATAACCAGATTTTCTTCTTTGCTTCCAGTCAGCCGGATAACCAATCAACTTGTAACAATTCTCCTTAGTGTGACCAGTAAAATGACAATACTCACACTTCCTTCCTTTATAATTATGATTTCCATTATTGAACACATGACCTCTGTTAACTTGCATTGCAAGAGGTGTTGCATCAGGTTTCTCACACGCAACAGCTACACAAGCTGAATGTTGAATTTCATCCTCTATAATCATGGCATATGCCTGATTGATAAAAGGAGTTGCACCTTTCAGCAGAATTTGTCTACGAGCCTGATCATAGGACTCATTCAAACTACTCAAAAACTGAATTAGGCGCATCTGATACATATGATCTACATATTCCTTTGATTTTGGGCAAGCACAACTTGGTGAAGGAACCAGTGCATCAAACTCTCCCCATAAATTCTTCAATTTAGTAAAGTAAGTAGAAACAGAATCAGTACCTTGTGAAAGTGTGTGGATCTCCCTATGTAGTTGATAAATTCTCATTCGATTGACCTTGTCGAATCGCTCTTTCAAGACTTCCCAAACAGTGTAAGCAGTTGTGGTGTACACAATACCACTTAGAAGTTCTTCACTGACCGTACTTATTAACCATGAAAGGACTATCGCATTACAAGTCTCCCATTGCTCGTGTAATGCATCTGGATACAGAGTTCGACTACAACCTCCCGTAACAAAACCATACTTCCTTTTTCCCAATAATGCAATACGCATTGATCGACTCCAGATTTCGTAATTCTCAGATCCAGTCAATTTGATAGGAATCAACACCACACCTGAAGCATCTGACAGACCTATGTACAAAGAATCATTCTAATCTATTTTGATAGTTGTCATTGCCGTCTTCTACACAGTTTGTCGTCTTCTACATAGCCAGTACTGACTGCTCTGATACCATGTGAAAATTCTAATTCACTCAATCCTCCATTGATGAATCTATGAAGAAGAAGGAATTAGGAAGAAGAAGAAGATATTATTTCTGTTTTCTCAAAACCACACTTTACACGTGATTGTCCCTTATATACATACGTCACTCATTCTAGAATATTCTCACAACTAACTAATTCTCATTATTGACACCTAATCATTTTTACTAACTAATTATAGCTGAAAACAGTTATAACTAACTGCTACAATGAATAACAGAAAAATGGACAATGAACTAAAATGTAAAATGTGCACATCTCAACAACACCCATATTTAAGATAGTCAGATTTTAACAAAGCTATTAATTTCCTCAGGAAGATATACAAAATATAAAGTTAGATATTCATCGATTCAATCTTGTATTTTCTTTCAAATTTCATATAACTCATAGCACATATATTCTAATATTATTTATATAATTTTAAAATATTTATATTTATTAGTAAGAAATACATGTGCAATATACTTATTGAGGAATAAATAATTGTATAATAGCATTATTTAGACATTCAACGGAGAGAATTATTTTAACCTCTTTCAATTTAATTTCAAGACGTTACTTTTGAGCTGTAAATTTCTGACATATGGAAATACTTAGCAAATCTTTTTTGAAAAAAAAAAAGATAGCCATTCACTATTAATTAGCTCATGGGCTAAAAAGGCCCTACTTGGAGTGTGGAACTACTTAATTATACAAATATTCCTATTATATTTATTAATTTTTTTATAGTTCAAAATAAATACATTTTATTTCACTATTTAATGATTCTATACCAAATATTAAGTCAGATACATCTAGTATATATTTTTTGCTATCAGATACACTGAAATTAAGAGAAAAGCGAGCGAGAACAGGATCAGGCGAGCGAAATTTGTCTATATATCCCAGATACATGTGAATCACACAATATACAAACTAGATACATGTATCTGGTGAGATTCACATGTATCAAGAAAATCAAATACGCGAGCGAAATATGAGACTGATGAGCGAGATAGGAGAGAGGTGAGCGAGATTTATCTATGTATCTCAGATACATACAAATTTACTTAAATACAGTATATTTAAAACAAATTACATCTAAATTTGTGAAATTTCGGTAAGTTAACCATCTTTAAACACGTTATGCCTAATCTTCATATCTCAACCTCAATCTCCTCAAGTCTTGCTAGCCCATCACAATAAAGGGTATACTATGGAGGGCTAGGGGTACTGTCAAACCGTTGGGTCGAATCAAATATGAATGGATTAAAAATTAATTAAACAAAATGGATAATTTATGCCCATATTTAATAGGGAAAATTGTATATAATATCAAACTATTAATTCAAATTAAATGCTATAAACATAGTTTGATTTAATTGTACCCTATAGAAAACTATTGCTATTTTCGCCTCTCTCCCTGGTGGAATCTCGCTCGCCACTCTCGTTTTGGTGGCAATCTCGCTAGCCTCTCTCACTTTTATACAAACACAAATGTATAAAATGCGTTTGTGTTTGTATAAAGCGAGAGAAAATTGTATATATACATATATTTTCGTTCCCCTCTCCTAGATCTCGCTCGGCACTCTCCAGATCTCGCTCGCCACTCTCACTCGCCTCTCTCACTTTATACAAGCACAAATGTATGTATACATTACGTTTGTGTTTGTATAAAGCGAGATAAAATTGTATATACAAATACAAATGCATATATTTTCGTCATATACACTTGTGATTATATAAATGCAATCTTCCACTGCCCAGTTTTCTTTTGTCTTTCTCTCTTTCTCGCTTTATACAAACACAGATTATACAATTGATCTTTTGTATATGTATATCGAAACAGATTATACAACTACTTTCTTTTGTATATGTATAGCGAATTATACAACTGCTTTCTTTGTATATGTATAGCGAATTATACAACTACTTTCTTTGTATATGTATAGCGAAATATACATATTTATGTTTGCTATAGAGCGCAATTATGCAAACTATAGCTAAAGCATACAAATTTGATTTTTATGTTTGCTATATGTGAAAGTTGCTCTTAATAATATGAATAAAAAATGGTTTTAGCGACAAATTATATGAATAATATTATTATCCACTGCTTCAGAAATAATTAGGTAAAACATAAATTAAAAGTCAAAATAAATTTAGACTCTTAAAAAGCAAAAACTCATAAAAATAACAAGCATACACAAATGAGTATTAATAATATGTCTTGTATATTCAAATTTTAATGAATAATAATATGAATATATTCATATTTAATCTTATTTTTTATATTTAAAAAATCAATTATTTAACTAATTAAATTAAATAATTACTTATTTTTCAAATCATTTTACCTCTGATTAGGGTGGGGGAGCTAAACCTATTTCTACCCAAAAGGTTATAATTGATGACAAATAGCTACATTTAGAGGTGGCAATTTTGTAGAAATAAAATCAAGTAGCCATTTATAGACATGCTCTTTAATCTTTAACCAAACTTCTTCTTTAGATTTTCGGATTTGAAGTTGTTAACTATTAGAGTGGCAGAGTTAGAACTTTTATTAAGGAGATTTAAAATATAAAGAAGCAAGCATATGAAAAAGATAAATCGAATGAATATCTCCTATATACATAAAAAAAAAAAAGTTTTAATGTATATATATAATATATTTTTTGACAAAAAGAGTTGGATGAATCCCTCTTCGATATCCAAGTTCTGTCCTTGATTAGAGCCTAACTTTCATCGGAAGGTCTGAAAGTTGAATTCGACGATTTAAGAACCCTGTTTGAAAGGACCATTTACTCGCGAAATCACCCCTGTCCGAACCCTCTCAACTCCTTCCTAAAGAAGTGAATTGTTGTCGATCAACGGAGCGAAAGTCATAAAGGAAATTCAACTTCCAATCTCATTTACTGTAGCAAATAAAAAAAAGGTCAACCGAAAAGCGAACAAAAGAAAAGAGGGAATTCATTTTAGCCTCTGGCTCAGGATTAGGTGAGAGTGCTAGAAGGGTGTTAGCTCTTTGAAGAACCAGACCTTCCCGTGGCTGACACTTGATATATTTAACTTATTAACTAGGTGGTAAAAAGGCTAGTAATTACACAATATTAGACTTGTCTATTTGACGTAACATAATAATAGTTTAACTTCATGTGCCAAATTAAAAATGCTTATAAGTCAAGAGTCAAAATTAACGTAAACTTATATATTGGTACGTAGTCCTTATAACTTGTGATATTTCAACTTATAAATCGGGGGTATATAAAGAATATCAACAAATCGCACCAAATAGATAATTCAAATTAAATTGAGAAAAAAAACTTAATTAGTAGTTTAGTTTGACTTGATTTGATTTGATTTGGAGATATAATCTCTTCAAAGAGAAAAAATCATTCATGTTTCTCTCCCTAAGAATCGAATCACCGATCCCACTTGTGAAATTTTACTGAAATATTGTTATTAGTAGGAGAAATAAAATATATACTATAAACTTTTAATAAATTTTTAGTATATATACACAGTGGCGTATCCAGAATTTTACGGCTATGGATGCTCACTATTTTTAACATAAACTTATATCAACCAAAGAGCGTAATTACTAGCTAAAATTCATCAACATAGGCATTATAGTTTTTCAATTCAATGCAATAGACAATCGGAATCTTTAGATTGGTTCAAGAAAAAAAGGAGGAGAAACAATATACCTTCACATACAATTGTAATTACCAAAAAGGCAAACCAGCGAGAAGAAAAACTTTTTCGCTTTTGAATTGGAGAACTGAAATAAACCTTCCCTTTCATTTTTCCTAATTAGACTGATGATAAAGAAAAAGTTAATAGACATGGAAGATCATAACTATTTATATTTTTGGGAGATTAAGTTACATAATAGACATGAGCAGTGTTCGATTCAGGATTTTAAGATCGTGGTTACTTTTTAAGCTATCAATTATAAAATATAAATGTATAATTTTGATATAAGTATATTAGGTTCGAGAACCCGTACCTAAAGCTTTGTATTTTCCCATGCAAACTCTTATTATGAACCCATTTCGATATGAATTTTCTCCCTATTTTTCCAAAATAAAAAAGAAGTTTTCAAATCAAGGTTTGATTATATGTTGGACTGATCTTTTGAAAAAAATAATTTGAAGATGAATTTTGAGTTTAAAAAGTAAAACTTGGTTCGATGATCATTGCTTAAATGCTACAAGGGTAGATTCAAGTGTTATGAAAACTCCAAAGAATCATTGAAGACATCCAGAAGCTCAATATACGTGAACAAGCTACAAGCAGTCAATTTTAGGAAATGAATTCTATCAAAAACACAAAAAAAAAGTGAAACTTTATATACTCACAAAATTTCTACTTTTCTTTCAAATTGAATATATATTCAAACACAACTTAACTTTAAAATATTACTTTTTAAAAATTTTTCAATACTATATATTTTTCAAAAAATACTTGCGACTTGCACCATTTTTTTCACTTACAAAAACTTTCTAACAAACAAATGGTTTATGGAAATGGTGCTACACAATTATATCAATTATTACAAGGTAATTATTGATAAACAAAAAAAAAATTATCTTATAAAGATACAAAATTACGTCTCCTTTTCCGGTGGAAACTTGTAGCCTATTGTTCAACCCTTTAACATTTGCTTAGTTTGAAAAATATTATATTTTGTTAGATCGAATTAACATCTCAACTTTCTAAATTTTTATTTTAAAAAAAATCACTTTTCGATTTTTCAAAAATTTAGCAAAACAAGCTATTAATCTTACGTTTAGTGAGCCACTACTGGCCAAACACACTATCCCTAGTAGGACCAAGCTATATACCATGTTTTAAATCATAGGCTATTTATAAAAAATTACAACAATATGTCATAAGTTTATTCAACAAATTTTCACTATAAATTAAGATCCCATCATTCATTAGCTTTCCACCTTTACTTCACTTTTCTATCTTACTCTAATATTCTTCAAAACTTGGGAATATGACTAAGGCTACTTCTTTTGTTGCAATATTTTTGGTTGGGGCAATGGCCCTTTTTCTTGGTGAATTGCTAGTGACCGCGCAAGAACCATGCGATGTCATGGCATTGGGCTCGTGTGCCCCATCAATTTTGTCTTCAGAGCCACCAACTTGGACATGTTGCGCTAAGTTGAAGGAGCAGGAGCCTTGTCTTTGCGAGTATAGCAAGAATCCTATCGCGAAGCCATATGTCAACTCTACTCGTGCCCAAATGGTTTTTAAAACCTGTAAAGTATCCATTCCAAAATGTTAAGATTCTAATATAAAAGAATGTTCATAGATGATGATAGAAATACGTCGTAAAATAGTATAAATGCTATCATATATATATATATTCCAGAATAAGGAATCCGAATAATTGACTCATATATGATACTTATATTGAATCTTTCTCGCCTTTCTTATATATTTTTAGATTAAACTATTGATGGCAGAGGTAATTTTAGACTATCTATTAACTGATGGTATTTTGGTTCAATTTCACATAGTTCAAAGACATTTTTGACTATTTTGATATTGCATCCCTCTCTCCAAGCATTGTTGCCATCTTTTTCATGTGTACTAGTTAACTCATTTTCATCTTTTTCGTCTTATAGAATTGTTATTATGCCAATTTTAGTGGGAGTTTTGGCCATTTCATTGTGACATTAATTTTTTTTTAAATAGTTTTTGTTTTTAAAGTAAAAAATGATATGTAAAAATTGGAGTTATGTTTGGTTATAATTATAAATACAAATTGGAGTTGTTGATTTTTTGTGAGTAAACCTTTTTGTTGTTTTTTCAAATTCTTGAAAATTCTGAAATTTAATTTCAAGTTGAATTTCGAAATTTTATGGCCAAACATTTTTCACAAAGTTCAACTCCAAAAATAAAAATAAAAATTTAATGACCAAACACAAATTTTCTGGAGTTAGACTTTCTTTTGTTACAACACCACACACACCTTCTCATCTTTCAACTATAAATTAGTATAATGTGTATATATACAACGTGTAATTGTATATAACATGGTTATACATACATTGTTATACATAATGTGAATTGTACAACCTATTAGAGACATATATCGACAAGCCATGAATCCTTAGGAGGGATTCTCGTACATGATGAATATTCAAATTCCAATTGGAAATGAAATCTCTAGTAAAAAGGTCACTGGCCTACGACATAAGCCTGACCTAACAATCGATAAAGGTATAAGTATAGAGATAACAATTGTATATATATGGCATACATACTTGATCTATGAAGCCTCTACGTAATGGGAGGATCTACAGTGTACTAAATGTAAGAGTAGCCATTCTAGTTGGACACGCTTCGTCGAAAAATTATATGCTACTTCAAAACCGTTAAATTTAATACTTTGGGTGGGCGCAGGTTCGGAATCTCTGTAGCTACGACCTTTTATAATCATTTTAAAAAAGAACTATCTTTTATTATTGCTCTATGTTATTAACTTGATCCTTTAATTGTCTAAACATAATTAAATTACTATCTAAATAATAGTCAGAATAGTAAATTTGTTATTCTTGAATTAATTTAAATATTATTCATCAAAATGATTCTTAATTAGAAATCTACAATTCAAAAATCTAATTAAAAAGTGAAAATTTAGTTGCCAATTGAATTTTCAACGAATTTGAATTTGACTTTTCATTGAAATTTGAAATAAAACTAAAGTGTTAACGCTGCAAAAGGCGAATAAAAGAAGACCTTGTTTGATTTTGCTACCTTTCTTTTATGTCTCGTTATTGTTGTCGTCACCATAGATCAATCAAAGCTTAAAACATAAAAATGGTTTCATTTTAAGCTGAATTTTTTCCTCTCTTTTTTTTTTGGCTTTGTTTGTTCACTTTATATTAAATTAGACACAACTATTAAAACTAAATATTATGCAGTTTGATTTTCAAAATTTGGAACATTTATTCATAAAGAAAAAATTAATATTAATATTACGTAGTTCGATTTTAAATTTTTCAATGCACCTATTTATCAAAAAAAAAAAAAAGGGCTTATGTAGTGTTTGGACGCCCTCATGAAATTTTTAACTCCGCCAACAAATGTCTAATAATAAATATTATCAGGATAAAGCCCCGACCTACCCAAATGTATTTACATATGCATCTATAGCAAAAGAACTCTACAGTAAAATTAAAATGTATATTTATTTTTTCTTTCGCGAACAAATTAACTCGTGAAAAAATATTTGATAGAGAGCTTTTCCTTTCAACGGGAGCCTGAATTTAGTGGGGTCACTGGTTACGGGACACCATCTATTACCACAAAAATCTAATATCAAGTCCAATAAGTCGTTCTTTTAAAAAACTCTTTACCAACCAATGATAATATATATAAATTTTAAATACTTTTAGGGACGGTTTGGAAAAGCCACCTTGATAAGTTGTTATATGCCTAATTAGCTAGGAGGGGTACAAAAGTCATTTCCAGTAAATTCCATTAGGTAGTTAAGTCGTTAGATTCCAGTTGTGAGTTGAAGTAGTGGAGGGAAAAGTAGTTAGAGATTACTTGATCCAAGTTTAGCTATAAATTGAGTGTATCAGTTCATAAGGACATTCATTGAATAATATTTTACAAATTCTCTTCTACTTTCTCTCTAAGTGTGCTTACTTGCAACTCTGTTCAAGAGCTTTTCTTTCATAAGTTCTTTAGGAATTGCATAGCTAATCTCTGCCTAATCATAAGGCACTGAAAAGCTGTAACAAGTTGGTATCAGAGCAGCGAATCCTTGGAATTTTGGAGTCAGGGGAGGCATTATGGGAAGTAATGAAATCCGACGTGAGATAGAGCATTCAATGGGGGATTTTCAACTGTTGTTTGGTGAGCAGCTTCGAGTGATGAATGAGAAGCATGAGCAGAACATGGAGAAGGTTCAACAGATGTTCGTGACGATGAAAGGGACTCGTAAAGCTCCGCACAGAGAAGAAATGGTGTTGGCTGATTCTGGTGGGTCACAGTACAGGGCCAATACCAGGTATTCACGCATCGATTTTCCTAAATTTAGTGGTGAAGATTTGAAGGGATGGGTTTATCGATGCGAGCAATTTTTCGAGTATGAGGTGGTTTATGGACAACACCCTCCTCTTCATATTCCTTACTTCCCTCAAGGGTCTATGATTGAGGCAGTCGACAGAAGTTTACAAGCAAGGGAAGCAACTATTAGACTATTGAAACACCACCTCTCGATGGCTCAACAGAGAATGAAGCAACAAGCTGATAAAAAGAGATCTAAAAGGGTGTTTGAGGTTGGTGATTTGGTTTACGTGAAGTTACAACCTTACAGACAATTGTCCTTAAGAGGTCACTCCTACCAGAAACTTGGTCCTAAGTATTTTGGGCCTTTTCCAGTACTTAAGAGAATTGGTCAGGTTGCTTATCACTTGGAGTTGCCACCACAGGCTAGGATGCATCACACCTTTCATGTATCACAGTTGAAAAAGAAGATTGGCTCTAACCTCGTTGTCCCACACCTTCCAGTTACCTTGTCTGCTTATGGCAATGTTCTACTGGAACCTGAGGCTATTCTTGATCGTAGGGTCGTGCCCAAACACAAACGATATGTCACCCAAGTCTTAGTGAAATGGTTTAATTATGCTCAGGAGGACAGCACTTGGATGGATCTACATACACTACAACAACAATATCCTCTGTTCAATCCTTGAGGTCAAGGATGTCTTTGATGGGGGAGTAGTTGTTATATGCCTAATTAGCTAGGAGGGGTACAAAAGTCATTTCCAGTAAATTCTATTAGGTAGTTAAGTCGTTAGATTCCAGTTGTGAGTTGAAGTAGTGGAGGGAAAAGTAGTTAGAGATTACTTGATCCAAGTTTAGCTATAAATTGAGTGTATCAGTTCATAAGGACATTCATTGAATAATATTTTACAAATTCTCTTCTACTTTCTCTCTAAGTGAGCTTACTTGCAACTCTATTCAAGAGCTTTTCTTTCATAAGTTCTTTAGGAATTGCATAGCTAATCTCTGCCTAATCATAAGGCACTGAAAAGCTGTAACATAATTGAATTTGGTGTAATTGGTGTAGTTACATTGTCTGTCATGTTTGGTTGGACATGTAATTACCTGGTCAGCAGATAATTTGGTGTAATTACACTCACCAATTCATCCAATTCACAGGGGGCTGTGAATTGCTGGTAATTACATTAATGTAATTACAAACTGATTTCTTTTTAATTTCTTTGTTTTATTTTTGTTTTTTCGTTTTAATGTATTTTTAATTTATATTATTTTAAATTGTTTTTTATTTTTATTATTCTAATATTTTCTTAAAATATTTTTTTAATATTATTTATATTTCATTTCCTTCTTATTCTCAACTTTACTTCATGTGATTCCATGCAATTTTTGGTATCTTCTAAAAAAAATCGTTAGTATGATTTTGTTAGTATTCTAATTTTTAAATTAAAGTAGAATTCATTGTTGAATAAAGTTATGGACTTACGTTTTCCTTTTCTTTTTAATCATATTTATGTATGTTATGTTGAAATTTGGCATTAGAGTATTACGCTAATTTTTTTGTTTTTAGTTTAGAACTTATGTTATATTTTCAATTTGATTTGTTTTAGGAGTATTGACTCGATATTTTACATTACAAGCTATTTTTTTAAAGTTAGACTTGATAGATTATCTTTTTGTCAAATGTTTTATAATTTTATGACATTATATTTATAATATTGATCTTTTTGTCAAACATGCATTTCATGATGTTCATAGAAATTATGTACTTTTAGTTTTTATGATTAATTTAATTAAAATATACTAAATTAAAAAATATTAATTAATTGTTTTTTTTATAATATTAGGTAAGAACGTATGTTTATTAATTAATATATTTTCAAGAGACAATATATGTATATCTTAAATATTTAATTTAATATCATTTATAAAGGCCCTTATTTGTCAAATATAATTTTTTAATTTTAAATAATTAATTATTATTTTTAAAATTCAATATAACCTTATGATTACAATTGTGCAACCAAACAGTATATTTGTAATTACACTGTGACAAACAAACAGGTCAACGTAATTACTAAGTTGTGTAATTACTAGGCTGGTAATTACTACCCTAGTAATTACACCAATTCCAATTACCTGGTGGCTTTCCAAACAGGGCCTTAAAGTAGTTGCTTACAACAAATTTTGAGTAACAAAATTAAATTGCAATCGCAAAATAAATATGAATAATATTTTTATATATTAACAAATAATATGCATATAGTTTCGTGTATTCCATTGAATATTTGATTTTTTTCTGGAGACTAGATAGGGTAACGTCTTTTTTGGAAAAAAAAAAGATGAATTTTATCGCCAAAAATGGTTGAATATAATAAAGAAAATGTTGCAGGATATTTATTTTTTATTATAAAATCAGTCATCTATTATTGAATTCCCCCATCGGCTTTTGTTGATCTGACTCCTTTTGGTGTCTAATAATTTTCCTCAATAAATATAATACATAACTCTAAATTCTGATTCTGCTTAATAATATTACACTATGAGTACAATAATTATATGCGAAAGATGGTGAATTAACTTTTAAGTATCTATATTAATTTAATTGAAACTAGTTATTATTATATATTAACATAAGAAATTCATAAATTCTAAATTCTAAATTCTAAATTTTTTCTACATTAAAAGTAAAGTAATTATGTTGAGAAAGGCTGTCTTTCACAAACAAAAACTTAACATAATTATCAATCTTTAAATAGTAGTAATATTTTGTAAGCTAAATATTATTTATAATTAGTTGTCTATCATTGAATTCCCCCATCGACTTTGTTGACCACCTGGCTAATATTCAATTTCTTCCCTTATATAGACCGAACAAAAATCATTCTTCCATTCTATCATACCTTTCAATTATATTGTAATTGAATTTAAAGTTTCTAGGTTCGATGGAATTGATTTCGAAAATATTCCATGGAGACTTGAATAAGAAATGGAAATCAAGAGGAAAATATCATAGTCTAGATAGTATCGGAAGGAAGAACATCAAAGTTACTAGGTTCGGTGGGAAGAGATCATCAATATGGGAATTTGTAAGCAAAAGAATTCTCAAAACTAGACAAGTTGAAGTGAGTTATATGAATAACGAGTTTGACAATAGATTGATATATGAGATATACAAATCTGTCGCCCCTTCTATGGAATTGCATCCCAATATGTAGAGAACTCATCCATATTATTTTTTTCATTCTTTTATTCAGCCTCTATATAAAGATTAAGAGAGGTTTGAACTTTGATATGATATTCTTATTTATTTTTTTCCATCAACAATAATTTATAATTCAATGCAAAACTTATGAGCTGCCATAGTTTGAAGATTTTGTTTATCTATTATCCATATGGTGCAACTTTCGTGTGCGTTTGGACGTAATATCTAACATGAGTGCTAATTTAAATGGACAAGAAGTTTAATAATGTATAAAAAGAAATTGCTATCTTGTAATCTTAAAAATAACATATTAATAATATGGGTTCAATCTTATAGTTTTAAATATATCATGTCATCAAACACACATAAATTGCAACTAGAACTCACTCGAGATGACGGTCAAGCATGGTGTTGTTCTTTAGGGGTACACTAATTACTTTTTTCTGTTCTATTAGACAAAAATATTCTTATATGTATACTATCACTTATTCCAATTAACGCTTAGATATTGTTATCGCCATAATACTCACTGGGTCGGGGAGTGGGGTTAGTATGGGTTGAGTTTCGGGTCTTGTGGTCGAGGTTGGGGTTGGGGTTAGATCTCGAGTCTCGGAATTGGGATCTCAGGCTCAGGCTCAGGCTCAGGCTCAATGTCAAGTTCAAGTTTTGAGTCTTAGGTCGACATACTTATCGAGTTTTAGGTCAATTTATAAGTCATAGGTTGATGAATTTTTTATCAAAGTAAGTCATTATTAAAATTAATTTACTAAAATAGTACGTTTTTTTGAAATTTTACAAAACTAGTATAAACGTAGTTCACAGTAACGTTTTAGGTTATATTTTATTAAAAAAAATTCAATAACAAAAAGATAAAAATCTGACAGATTAAACATACATAAAACATTATTGTCAGTAACGTTTTATAATTCGTTACTCTGAGGCACGTTTTACAGCTAAAACGTGACTCATAGTAACGTTTTTCTGGAATGACTGAAAATTAAAAAAACAATCTTGTACATGCCTCATTCAACTTTATTAAAACTTCCCACTATTAAAATGAATATATATATATATATATATATATATATATATATATATATATTATTACACATATATAGTCACATATTAAAATTTCTCTTTTCTTCTTTTTTCATACATAGATAATTCTTTTGCAAGGAAAATAAGTTGTAAGGAGGCTTTGCTACAATATCAATTAATTCCTTTGTCTCTTCTATTATGATGTAGCCATTATATTTTTTTTAATAGTTGGTTTGCTTACTTATTACATCAATTTTAATTCAATAACTTCTTTATTGATAGTCTAATATTTAATAATGATAAGAAACTGATTGGTCTAATATTTGGAAGGGATGCTATCTTAGGCTTGAATTAAGAAGATCTCTCATATATATGATTTATTTACAAATTTTGAAATTGAAATGATACAAGATAAGCTCCAATTTGTGTAAAGTCATCCTGACTTTTTTTTTTCTTTTGTTTCAAAAAAAGTATTGTCTATGTGAAAAGAGAAAGAGAAAGAGAAAGAAAAGAGCCCCCAAGGCCTAGCTTGAGTGGCAAAAGGTGGAGGATTTGTGGCAGGTTCAAGCCCCACACCATGCAAAGCAAAGCCCGGTATTTAAGTGGAGAAGGATAGAGGGGCGGGTCCATTATCCACCGAGTTTAGAAGGCTGTGATTGGTCCAATGGGCGGGTCACAGACGGATTTCTCGGTTAAAAAAAAAATTAAAAAAATCATATATATTTCAAATGAAGGTATGTACAAAATATATTTATCCATTTTAATAGTGGAAATTTGAATAATAAATGAGAGATGTACAAGATTGGATTTCAATTTTCACCATTGAGAAACATTACTGTGAGTCACGTTTTAGCTGTAAAACGTGCTTCAAAGTAACTAATTATAAAACGTTCCTGACAATAACGTTTTATGTCTGTTTACTCTGTCAGATTTTTGTCTTTTTGTTATTCATTTTTTTTGAATAAAATATAACCTAAAACGTTACTGTTAACTTGATTTATACTAGTTTTGTAAAAAATTTAAAAAACATATTATTTTGGTAAATTGATTTTTATAATAGCTTACTTTGGTAAAAAATTCTAGGTTGATATTAGGGTCAGATTTTGGATCAGTGTCAGAGGGTCAGGTCTTGCATTAGGTCTGCACATAGATCTGGGTAGGTTATGAATACTCCCCCTGACCCAATTTATGTGACACATTTCGTTTTTCGAGAGTCAAATAATTTAAGTTTTGATTGGAAATTTGCGCATGAAATCTTTGATTTTTTTTAATGAAATTTATAAACTATGTAAAAAGTAATATAAGTCACAATAATTGATAATTCAAAATATTTAAAAGATATATGAAAAATTTACGGTCAAAGAAAATTTGTTTGAATCTCAAAATACAAAATGTGTCATATAAATTAAGACGGAGAGAGTAATACTTTCTCCTTAATTACTAACTGAACATAGAAAATAAGTAAAAATATCACTTATAATTTTTCAAAAAATAACATTTCCCTCCGTATCGAACACTCCCTAATACTCACTTGTCAACATATATAATTATATCTTTGAATAATATTTTTTGTAATATAGTTATCTTTCCTACTTCCCGCATTAAGAATCCGTTTAGACATGCAATATGAAATCATAATTTGAAATTTTAATATGAAATAAAATTGATATAAAGTTGAGGTTTTGTTTGAACATGCAATTTGAATTTTTTAAGTTAGCATTTTTTTCTCATAAACATGAAAATCCCACAAGTTATGAAAATTATCCAAATTCCTATACAATCAAATGAGCAAACCATAGTTCATAAACAAGATATCAAATTTTAACGCGTTGCATTGATAAATTGCATATCTCCATATATTCGTCTTATAAATAAATATTTGTGAATACAGTCTTTCAAATACACATAATTTTATAAAAACCCACTAGTAAATAATAGTGGTAACTAGTTATTCTTTAATATAATCGGTCAATCTCTTCATACCGAACATGCATCTTTTTTTGCAATTTAAATGACGGGTCTTTTCTTATATAAATATAAACTTATTGGTCAAGTTTTACATTTAAAAAGATTTAAACCTAAATCACATGTCCAAAATCATAACTTCAGATCGCATATCTAAAATCAAAATAACTAAAAAAATATCAACTTAGCTTTGCAAGACAAACATGGTAAAATAAAGGCCAAACACATACACAATCCCTCAAACTTGTCCTCATTTTTCATTTTGGCACTCTAACTTACCCTTGTTCCATTTTAACCCTTAAACTCCATCTTTTATGTACCATTTAAACACTTATACTATTTTTTATGATTTGTTTTTATTTATATTCTTCAATAGCAATTTCTTATTTTAAAAAAGTAGACGTGTGCCTGTTAATTTTTGTAAAAAAATTAAACATTCGCGAACGAACATAAAAATTTTCAAACAATAATATTATTTTTTGATGTTTCTCTGTATTTTTGCATGAAAATAAATTGACGGAAGTTCTTTGATTTTCTTTCTTAAACATTTAATTAAATTAAATTAAATAACACTACTTATTTATTTTTTCTTATCATCTAGGCTATCTAAATTTAACGTAAATACTCACTTTTAATTTTTAATATAAATCAATACGAATAAAAAAAACTCATCTTCAAAAAGACTCGACTGACTTTGTTAATAACACTACTAAAAAAAAGACTCTTGTTCAATGCTAATAACACTACTAAACAATGTTAAAACTCAACTGACTTTGTTAGGTTGTCGGTGATTCTAAAGAAAGAAAATCAACACAATTTCGTCGGTTATTTTTCACACAAAAATACATAACACTCTTAAAAAGAAATTATTATTTTTTAAAAAGAACTATTTTTTGTTAATTTTTAATTTTTTAACTAAAATTAACTGACACATGTCAATTTAAAATAAGAAGTTGCCATTGAAAAATATATATAAAAATAAAGAAATCATAAAAATAATATTTCGTGTTAAAATGGAACATAAAAAATAGAGTTTAAGGGTTAAAATGGAACAAGGCTAAGATAAAGTGTCAAAATGAAAAATGTGGACAAGTTAGAGGGGCTATATATGTGTTTTGCCTAAAATAAATAATTGTTGCAGGATACCTCCATGTATTATTTATATTTATTGTTAATTAATTATAATATATGCTCGTGATTATCATTAGTCAATAAATTCCCCCCATCGACTTTGTTGACCAGCTTTCTATCAAAAATTTCCCTTATATAAACCAAACACTTCATTCTTCCTTTCCATCATACCTTAATTTAAATCTCTTACAAACATATTTGAATTGAAAGTTAATTTTGTAGGTTTCATGGAATTGATTTCAAAAATATTCCATGGAGACTTGAATAAGAAATGGAGACCGAGAAGAAAAATTGATAGTCTAGATGGTGTTGAAAGGAAGAACGTCAAAGTTACTACGTTTGGTGAGAAGAAATCATCCATACGGGAATTTGTAAGCAAAAAAATTCTCAAGACTCAACAAGTTGATGAAGTGAGTTATGCGAATAAAGAGTTCGAAAATAGATTGATGTATGAGATATACAAGTCTGTTGCGCCTTCTATGGAATTGCATCCTAATATGTAGAGAATTAACTCATTGACCTATATTTTTTTGTTTACCTCAATTTTGGATAAATTCTTATTTTGAACTTTGTGATATGACGAAATATATAAAGTCTAATACATATTACTTTAATTGCTTTGTATATCTTATTGTATTGTTATTTTTTTTTTTTTATATCTTGCTTTGATTGTACTTCTTTGAGCTAGTTAGGAATCTATCAAAAATAGTTTATGTACTCCATAGATAAGGATAAGGTCTGCATACATCTTACCTTTAAGAATTCTTATTTAGGAAATTACACTAAATATATTATTGTTGTTGTACTGAAAATATGATATATAATTGGCAAAAGAGTATGCATAAGTAGTTAATTGAAGTGGGGCGCTATCTTTAATTTTCTCGATCAAGCTCTTCAAAACAGGAATAGAGGGCCGTTTTCTTAATAATCCAAATAGATAGTTTTACTCGCATTAAGGGAAGCTCTTCATTTACTTAATATGAAAAAGATTTGACGATTAAACACTCCAACTTTTATGATAATATAATACATAGATAGACATTTCAACTTGATCTTAATTGGCAATTAAACATTTCAACTCTAAGTATGCATGCACATCTAGTTACTTTTACTTGTCTCCATTGTGTCAGTCGAACACTTCAATTTACAAAATGATCATCTAGATACCTTCAAAGTTTTTGTGTCACGTCAGCGTCGGGTGTCCTTGAGACACAATGAAAATGAGTTAGAGTATTTATTTGTCAATTGAGATGTTTAGACATTGACTTTCAATCTTAAAGTGATTACTTACTCGTTAAGGCCAGATTTAAGTTTTCGTTACGTATTATGTCTAAAATTTATGTGAAATATTTTAGTTTCAGAAAACTAGCACTCAATTTACCATTTGAATTTGAGTCAATTTCCCTTCCACATATTCATAAATTAAAAATAATTATATTTTAATCAAGAATTTGTAGTAATGTTGTTAGTAATTTTAAGCAAGCCCAATTTAAAATATTAACTTTCGAAAAATAAAATTAAAACTATTGACTCTGACTTGATTTGAGATCCATTATTAATGGAAGGTGCTAATCAAGTTTTGGCCTCCAATCCCATTTTAAAATATTCAATACCATATTTTAAAGCCACTTTCTCTTCCACAAATTAATGCAAAAATTAAAATAATTCATACAGTTGAAGACATTTTTATCAATAATTAATGTTGCAACAGAGCAGCTAATTTTCAATAGTCCTAAGTAAAAATATTGACTTGACTTAATTTTAGATCCGTTATTAATGAAAAATGCATGTGAGAATTAAAGTTGAACTACTAGAGACGTTACTACAAGCATTAGTACCAACAATCAACATAAAATAGTTTATCCCACTTCTAATTAAAAAGAATATGCGGTTATTTTGAGTTCAAGTCTGAAATAATATCCAGAAAGTCATGGGTAGCGTCGATTTGGATGGCCGATAATAATGAAAAGAAGTTTGTGCTAAAAAAAGACAAAAAACAAAAAATGGTGGCCCATGCAGGTCTCGAACCTGCGACCTTCGCGTTATTAGCACGACGCTCTAACCAACTGAGCTAATGGGCCTTGTTGTTTGAAGCTTGTGGTATTTCAATAAAATATGTTAACATTTCCTCTATTTTAATTTGTATGATAGAGGAAGATTTTGTTATTACAAACTTTCAAATACACATAATTTTACAAACATTTATTGGTTCAATAAATAAAAAAAAGTAGTAACTAGCTACAGTATTATTTAATATAATCCTTTCAAATGATACCAAGTCTGGGTTTTTAATTCGCAAATTTTAAAATGATGGGTCTTTGTATATATAATTTGCAAAATATAAACTTATAGATTAAGAGATTTGAAATCACAACTTTGAAATTTGAAATGCTACTTTTTATATAGAATTAGAAATTTCAAGTCATGATTTAAAATTAAAATATTTATCCATATTTCATAAACAAATGTCAATTCAGAAATTAAAAATATTAAAATATTTATTCATTTTTATATTGTAATGTCACCATAACAAAAAACTTTATTATAACCTTAGTTGTGTGAGACTATTTTAGGATTTACTAACTTGTGAAACAAAAAAAAACCTTAAAAAAGTTTTTCAACTCTTTGTTTGCATTTTAGCCTCTTGAAATTGAACAATAATTAGTCAACATTTTACTACAAATAGCATATTTTTGCCAAGAAAAATTGAAGTGGTATAATGTCAAAATTAAATAACCAATTTGTTTTCCATTTTCCAATACTTCTCTTCAATAAAAGATTCTTTCCCTAGCTATTGATGCCTGCAAGCCAAATAAAAATGTTGTTAGTCACAAAAGTCATTTTCAAGCATGTTGCTCCTTTTGTTTCAATTCGTTTATCTTGATTTTCATTTTCATTTGTTTTAAACAGAATGTCTTATCTTTCTTTTTTTATAACTTTTTAATTCTAACTTTTCACGTAACATGTTTAAGATCACATGATTTAAAACATTTCTTTATTTTCTTAAACTCCGTATCAAGTCTCAAAATAGACAAATAAATTGAAACGGAGAAATTTGTACCTGTTTTTCCCAATCAGTAAAACTTGTTATGAGGGAAAGTAGAAGAGATTGGAGTACATTTCCCACATTGAGTCCAATCCAAAGTCCCTTCCCTTGTAAATGAAATAGGAATCCACATATTATGGCTGTTGGAATTCCAGCCAAATAAAATGACCCAAGATTTACATATGCTCCCAAATGTTGCCATCCACTTCCTCTTGCAACTCCTGTTGTATAGCCATTTAATACAAAGATTAATCTTGTAAGGAAAATTATGGTATATTTAAAAAAAAAAAAGTAATATTGTTCATTAACAAAGGCAAGAGGTTTTTTCCTCTCTTGACAACATATTCAACATGTGTCATTTTACATGGAAAAATTTGGACAAGTGGCAAGCCACTTGTCAATATGCCTACAACTTTTTATCGTATTAAAAGCACTATAATATGGCAAGTAGTGAGAAAGAGAAAACACACTTGAAATCATGATCTCAAATCACATTTAAATATTGATTTAAAATTTTAATTTCGTATGAATCACTTGTTTAAACGTAAGCTTAATAAAGTTTTAGTAAACATATATACGTGAAATTAATCATACCATATCAGATAAGACATGCCTAATTAGGGTTGATTTTTTATATTGTCACTCAACAAAAATATTTTCTCCGTCCTATTTTATGTGGCATCATTTGATTTTGCATGGTATTTTAAACAAATGAATACTTTTGAAACTTATAGTATAAAATAATTCATAAATATTTGTGTGATTGAAAATTATTTCAATAAGGATAAAGAGAATATTAAAGCAATTAAAAGGGGGAAAAGAATAGAATTAACATACCAGAAAGCACCCCTTGTATGCAGTCAGATACCATCAAGATGCAAAGAAAAGGAGTCATTTTACTTATATAATCAGCAACTTCCTTTTCATTACTAAATGCATATCCCACTATATGACGGCAACAATAAAATATACTCCCAGAAATTATTGCATCTGCAATTGAAATTGTAAGTGCAGCCCTAACTGCCATTTTAGCTGCCTCATGATTTCCTGCTCCTAGTTCATTAGACACCCTCGTGCTACAATTCATAAGGAAAAATAATACTGGTGGAGTTAGAAATTTAATGAAGGGTGTGCAAATTTTCTTGTTAATTATGTTAAAAAAGTGCAAAATTAAATACGCGTTCATAATAGTTATTCCCTCCGTCCCATTTTATGTGGCACTTTCGAATTTCAAGCTTCAAACAAGTCTATCTTTGACTGTAAGTGTTTTATAGATTTTTTAAACATTTTGAATTATCAATTATTGTGACTTTATACTACTTTTTACGTAGTTTACAAATATATAAATTTTATTTCAAATAAGTTGAAGATTTCATGCGGAAATTGTCAGTCAAACTTAAACTGTTTGACTCTCGAAAAATGAAAAGTGTCACATAAATTGAAACAGAGAGAGTAATATTTAACCTCTGTATACCTGATACCATATAATTTTCGGGTGGCTCTGCCCATGAGGAAAAAGCTTATATATACGAGTCATGTTATTTTATAATGATCGAGACATAATTTTCATCAAAAGAATCAGTTCATGGTTGGTTACTTTTTTAATATTAATTTATGTAATATTGTTTGATTAGACACGAAATTTAAGAATTTTTTTTTAAAAATAAATGATTTTGAAACAAGTCATATATGTTTGTGTTATAAATTATCTCATAAAAGTTAAAATAGGTATTTTAAAGTTAAATTTATATATTTAAAAGTAAAAACACGTAAATTATAATAATTGATAATTTAAAATATTGAAAGACTTATATAAGAAAATCCATTTAACTCTGACAATTTAAAAAATATCACATCAGTTGAAACGAAATGAATAATATATAAAAATCAGTAGAGGGATCCAAACCTTGCTCCAGCACCAAGGGAAAATGGTAAGAAGTAATGAGTGGAAGCAATAAGTAGGCTGTAAAAATAAAAATAAAAATAAAAAGTCACTCACATATCATAAATACATAATTAGTAGTTAATTAATGTTTAATTATAAAATAAATTAGTTTTAATTACCATATGGAAAGCACAGAAGTCTCAAGCTGAGGATTTGGCAACACGCCAGCTAGCAATATCACTATCTCAAACGTCCACCATTCAAGACTGCAACAATCATCACAATTACCGCGTATCAAATGGACAGGTTGGGGTTAAAATTGACAATATTAAAAACAATAAAAATAAAAATTGGGGGAGGTCATGATCGGTCTCCAATTTATTTTAGTTTCAAATGGGCCAAAAAATAAATTGAGTCATGATCCGTCCAATTTGACTTGTTTAATAATATCAGTAATTTTAACATAATGGTAAGAAATCAGGATAAATACCCAACAATTATATTTGGTCTCATTTTGAGCTAATAAAAAAAAATCATTACAAAACCAAATTAAGGCGATATAT
>JAJOOE010002903.1:0-63676 GCA_036250405.1 Solanum raphanifolium | reverse complement strand
AACTGCCTAATGGATCCACTAGTCTATCTGGAAAATGATTCATCTAAAAAGTATGATCCTTTTCTACCCATGGTGGCTAACATGGTTCTATGGGGGCTGTGGGTTCTTTGAATGCTCCCCCAATTCGGTGCTCGATACTACTCCCAAAAATGTACTGGATCTTATATTTTTAAAACATATGTCTTCCTGCTGATTGAGATAATTACTCAAAAACTAGCCCGAAGGCACCTTTTGGAAATCTCAGTTTCCAACCTTGTTTAAATGTAAAAACATTTCTTTAAAACTTCTTTGGGAATACATAGTTCCCTAATAACTTTGAGAAATGAACTCAACTTTAAACTCTTTACTCAACTTGTAACTCTTAACTCTTTACTCTTTACTTGACTTGCAACTTGAGCCTTAGAATGAAGTGAAAACGTACAATAAAGACTCTTGAACAACTTTGAAAACTTGCTTGAACTAATTTCTTAACTTTGCTTGACTTGACTCTAACTTCTCTTTAACTTGATACTAACTCGCCTTGAATTGAATTATGGATTCACGGTATATAATCACATGTTATGGATGAGTTCTTGACATTTAAACGCAACTTGAAGTGTTGGAAACAACTATGGAACATAGGTACAATACCATGGAACATGCATGAAAGAGTATGAAATGAAAGGGAACACTTGGTGTCCTTGGCGCTCTGCAAGGCGCGGAGCACCAGCCCTTGAAGTTCAGAAGGGACTTGCTGGCGCTCTGCTAGGCGCGGCGCCTCAAGGGAGAGAGTTCAGAACCCCTTTTGGGGCGCGCTGGCAGGCGCGACGCGCCAACCCCTCGCCCAGAAAACTCGACTTTTTCTCCCCCTTTTCTCCAACTCTAAACCTCCTAAACATTAAGGTTTCCAGCCCAACACTTAGGATCATCAATCTCCTCAACACACAATACAATACAACTCAAAAACCAACCGGAAACATGTCCCAAAACACAAGGGACTTCAACAACACAACCAACAACATCAATAACTCAACCAATCCTTTCTCAATATTAAAAGGAGCTTGGTGTGTGGGGGAAAGGATAAACCCACACTATCAACTCACATACCTCAATAGGGAGCACCCCCGACAATTTCCACGACGGAAACTTGCTTAATCACCTCTTTCTCTTCTTCTTCTCAAGCCATAGCGCTAACTCTTTTAAAATGGGATAAAAATGATCTGAAAATCAGTCCCACACTACAATATAACTAAAGGAATTGGTTAGTGAAAAGACCATAATGCCCTTAAATTTCCGGACGGATTCCATGTCAACTGCCCAACTTTCAAAGGGCATAACTTGCTCATACGAACTCAAAATCGAGCAAACTCGGCCGCGTTGGAAAGATCATTCCACGAACTTTGCAAACATAACTGGAACTACTCCTAACTCATCCTGAGCTAGGAGTTACTACTGCTCAAAGTTGGTCAAAAATTCTCTGATTTCCATGCTTACCCAGATTTCCAGGTTTTCAAAATTCTTTCCAAAAAATGAAAATTTCCAATTCTAAGCCTCTTCAAAGCTATTTCAAATTGCCGGATGTTATAGTTTTTCTCTTTCTAAATTCTCTCTCAGTGGTATCAGAGCCAAGTTATCCGGAGAGTGACAACAAGTGAGGCAGCCACATATTTCTTTTCAGATTATCTTATGGCTCCTGAAAATAATTTTGTGCTAGCAACAATTCCTCGCTTTGATGGTCACTATGACCATTGGAGCATGTTGATGGAAAACTTCTTACGGTCAAAAGAGTATTGGCCAATCATTCAGGACGGCATTGGCACTCCGATGGAAGGCAAAGTTTTGACAAATGCTCAAAAGGCAGAGTTGGAAGCGAAAAATCTAAAAGATCTGAAAGCAAAGAATTATCTCTTTCAGGCAATTGATCGTCCCATCTTGGAAACTATTCTTTGCAAAGAAACTTCCAAGGATATTTGGGATTCCATGAAGAAGAAGTATCAAGGCTCAAGCAGGGTGAAGCGCACACAACTTCAAGCTTTGAGAAAGGATTTTGAAACACTGGAGATGAAGGAAGGAGAATCTGTCACAAACTATTGTGCTAGAACCATGGAAATAACCAATAAGATGTGATTCCACGGTGAGAAGATAAATGATGTAGCCATTGTGGAGAAAATTTTACGATCTCTTACATCAAAATACAATTATATTGTTTGCTCAATCGAAGAATCAAAGGATATAGATGAACTGTCTCTTGATGAACTGCAAAGTTCTTTACTAGTTCATGAGCAGAAGATGAACAGAAGTTCTGGAGCACAGGAGCATGCATTGAAGGCTTCTACTAGTACTTATTCCAGCAACTATAGAGGTAGAGGTAGAGGCCGAGAAAGAGGAAGAGAAGGAGGAGATCATGGAGAAAGAGATTTCAGTAGAAATTTCAAAACCAACACTGATCAGTCTCAAGGCAGAGGTCGAAACCATGACAAATCCAAAGTAGAGTGTTACAGATGTCACAAATTTGGTCACTATGCATCAGATTGTTACACTAGACTTCCTAATGACAAAGAAAGAGATGAAAGTGCTAGCCAATTTTGTCGAAAATAAGGAAGTAGAAACATTGTTAATGGCTGTCCATGCTAGAACAGAACATGAATCTGAGATTTGGTATGTAGATACTGGATGCTGTAATCACATGTGCGGAAGCAAAATTTCTTTTTCATCTTTGGATGAAAAGTTTCGTTCTACTGTGGCTTTTGGTGATTGTTCAACTGTAGAAGTGATGGGGAAAGGTGACATGAAGATTAAAACTAAGAATGGTTTTGTGAAACAATTTCTAATGTGTTGTATGTTCCTGACTTGAAAAGTAATTTACTTAGTGCTGGTCAGTTGTAAGAAAAAGGTTATGTCATCACTATCAAGAAGGGAGAGTGTGAAATTTATGATCCTGAGAGAGGAGTTATTGCACTAGTTCAAATGAGCTCCAACAGATTGTTTCCACTAAGGATTGATATCATTCAATCTTGTTTGATGGCTGAAGTAAAGGATTCATCATGGCTGTAGCACTTCCGATATGGTCACTTGAGTTTTGGAGGCTTGAAGACACTCCAACAGAAAAACATGGTCAGTGGTCTTCCTCAAATTACAACACCTTCCAAAATTTGTGAAGAATGTGTTGTTGGCAAACAACCTCACTCTCAATTTCCCAAAGGAAAGTCATGGAGAGCAAAGGATGTTCTAGAGCTGGTACATTCAGATATTTATGGTCTGATAAACCCAACGTCTAATGGAGGTAAACGGTATTTAATCACTTTTACAGATGATTTTTCAAGAAAAACATGGGTTTATTTTATGGAAGAAAAATCTGAAGTTTTTTCAACATTTAAAACCTTCAAAGTACGTGTGGAAAATGAAGCAGGAAAAACCATTAAGGCTCTCCGAACTGATCGTGGTGGTGAATATTGCTCAAAAGAATTTGAAGTATTCTGTGCAGATCATGGCATTCGGAGAGAGCTTACAGCTGCATATACACCACAGCAAAATGGCGTGTCAGAAAGGAAGAACAGAACCATCCTCAACATGGTAAGAAGTATGCTATTGAGAGGAAGCATTCTAAAAACTTTCTGGCCAGAGTCAGTGAATTGGAGTGTTCATATTTTAAACAGAAGCCCAACTTTTTCTGTTAAAAATATGACACCAGAGGAGGCATGGAATGGGAGAAAACCAACAGTAGTTCATTTTAGAATTTTTGGATGCATTGCATATGCCCATGTGCCAGATGAAAGAAGGAAGAAACTTGACGATAAGGCTGAAAAATATGTTTTTCTTGGTGTAAGTGAGTCTTCCAAAGCATATAAGTTGTTTAATCTGTTGAATAAGAAGATTGTTATTAGCAGGGATGTTACTTTTGAGGAAAACATTTGGGAATGGAATAGGCAGCAGCCTACTTCCCAAATCCTCTGTGACAGTGACGCAGAACAAAAGCAATTTTCAACACCTTGTACATTTGAAAATTTATCAGATTCAGCCCCTATAACTCCACCACCAGATGCTGTAGCAAATGAAGAAACAACTCAAACTCTTGGGCGTGTTAGAAGAAGGCTTGTTTGGATGAAGGATTACAAGGTAACTGGAATTGAAGATCCAATTACTCACTTTGCTTTGTTTTCAGATTGCGATCCTACATGTTTTGAAAGTGCTGTAATGGAAGAAAATTGGAGAAAAGCAATGGATGATGAAATTGATGCCATTAAACGAAATGATACTTGGGAGTTGTCTGATCTTCCAAAGGGACAGAAAACCATTGGACTGAAGTGGGTGTTCAAAACAAAGTTGAAGGAAAATGGCGAAGTTGATAGGTACAAGGCACGTTTAGTGGCCAAGGGGTATAAGCAACAATATGGGATCGACTATACAGAAGTATTTTCTCCTATTGCTAGGCATGATACAATCAGATTAGTTATCGCCTTGGCAGCTCAGAATTCTTGGCCTATTTTCCAGCTAGATGCCAAGTCGGCGTTCTTACATGGACACTTGGAGGAACAGGTATTTGTTGAACAACCCCCTGGTTATGTTGAAATTGGAAATGAGCATAAGGTTTATAGATTAAAAAAGACTCTCTATGGTCTAAAACAAGCTCCTCGAGCTTGGTATAGTCGCATTGAGGGCTATTTTCTAAAAGTTGGTTTTTCGAAATGTGCTTATGAGCATACACTTTTTGTTAAGCTTGGGGATGAAGGAAAAATGGTCATTATCTGCTTGTATGTTGATGATCTCATTTTTACTGGAAATTGTGGTGCCATGTTTGAGGAATTCAAGAAGCCAATGATGGATGAGTTTGAAATGTTCGACCTTGGATTGATGCATTACTTTCTTGGCATAGAGGTAGTGTAATCTGGGAAAGGGATCTTCATTTCTCAGAAGAAGTATATAAAGGAAATTCTAGAAAGATTTCAGATGATGGATTGCAATCTAGTTAACACTCCTGTTGAACTTGGTTTGAAGCTGCACAAAGATCCTACTGGAAAGAAAGTTGACAGCACACTTTACAAACAAATTGTAGGTAGTTTGATGTATCTCACTGCTACAAGGCCCGACATAATGTACTCTGTGAGTTTAATCGACATATACATGGAGAATCCTATAGAAATGCACTTGCTGGCAGCCAAGAGAATTCTCCGTTACTTGCAAGGAACGAGAGACTTTGGACTAGTTTATAAGAAGAGTGAAAAGTCCAATCTTCTTGGGTATACGGACAGTGATTATGCTGGTGATCACGATGACAGGAAAAGCACTTCAGGCTATGCTTTTATGTTCGGGTCCGGTGCTATTTCATGGTCGGCTAAGAAGCAACCAATTGTCACTTTGTCTACTACAGAAGCCGAGTTTGTTGCTGCTTGTGCTTGTGCTTGTCAAGCTATTTGGTTGAGGAGACTTTTGGAGGAGTTAAAATTCAAGCAAGCAGAAGCCACTAAGATTTTTTGTGACAATGATTCAGCAATTCAGCTATCCAAGAATCCGGTGCTACATGGAAGAAGCAAGCACATTGATGTGAAGTTTTATTTCTTAAGAGATCTTAACAATAATGGAACAATTGATCTGATTTACTGCAGGAGCGAAGATCAAGTTGCCGATATTTTCACCAAGGCTTTGAAGACGGAGTCATTCATGAAACTTAGAAGGCTGCTAGGTGTATGTACAATCAAAGACGTAAACTGACTGTTAGCAAACATCAATTTAAGGGGGAACTGTTGAAAGTTTAGTCGTAGTTTTCTGTTGGCAGTTGACCTAGTCTTTAGGAGTTTTAATTCTTTTTAATTGCAGCAGTTTGCAGGTTGTTTTGATTTTTAGGAATTAGTGGAGTAAAGAGTTATGCTTGCTTTAGGAGTCATGTGCTCTATTTTTTTGGAGTAAGTTGATAATAGGACTGATATGTGTCCTGTTTAAATGGATTATCTGTTAAGTTTTGCCTATATATAGGCTTGAAGTTATGAATAAAACGACTAAGTTCTCCAGCAAACTTTTTTCTCTTCTTATGTATTCTTTGTTTTTCTCCTTCTAAATTC
The DNA here is from genome assembly GCA_036250405.1 of Solanum raphanifolium. NCBI lineage: Eukaryota > Viridiplantae > Streptophyta > Magnoliopsida > Solanales > Solanaceae > Solanum > Solanum raphanifolium. The sequence continues at coordinate 57,641 of JAJOOE010002903.1, read as the reverse complement.
TCTATCATTATGTCAGATGGGATTGTTTATATGATGGCAAAGAGAATTGGAAATTTAGTCAATAGTACAATATTACGTTTTTGTTTGGAGAAAGAACAATTTGAAGAGGAATTGCTATGTGTGGACACGATACCAGGCAGAATACCAGGCAGAATACATGTTTTGTATTCTGTAGGAGAAAAACTTTGTTTGATTAGTTCATCTGGAGATAATAATGAGGTTCGTGAGATTTGGTTGTATATGATGACAACAAATTCATGGAATAAGAGATTGGCAATTCCGTTAACTTTGAGACCTTTGAGTTTTATGGAGGATGGAGGCATGATGTTTCAAAAGCTCAATAGATCTGGGTTCGTGTTCGAGGCTTACAATTCAACAACACACAAATTTGAACAAGTTAATGTAACTGAAATTGAAGGACTTAACTTATTCAATAGGGTTGTAACCTACGTCGAAACTTTATCCTCTCCTAATTCCTAAAGGTAATTAGACAAGACGTGATATACTTGCAGGCGGACATTCACGGGAGAAAGCTGTTTATATAGTCTGTTCATATATCCCCTGCTTTCAGATTCCTTTTTTTTTTCCAATCATGTTTCTTATTGAACTCATTTAATTCATTTATCTCTTGTTCTAGCTTATTTATGTGTAGCCTCATAAGACAAACCAACAACAACAATGTATCGTAACAATAACATAACTCTAGATAAGAAGATATGGAAGTTGAAGATTAAGATAGAATGTTAGTAAGTAGTTGAGTATTGTCTAGTACCCCTATTAGTATTGTTATTATTACTTCTCACTCGATCGATCTGTTAACGACCAATTGCTAACGAACTCAAAGGTGCAAATAGTCTGGAAACTAGAATGCACGAATCATGATAATTGAAGAATTAGATGTGAAGTTTTTTTGTTTTTATTGGTTAACATAATTATATTAATTGAATGAGTACATAGTAATTGCAGGACAGAACACGCTAGTAAGTAGTGTTCAGTTGGATTTCAATTACCCGATGTAGTGATGTAGTTAGCCAACTAAAAAGAGTTCCTACTTCCAATTTCCTTGCCACAAACAAAGGTGGAACTGTCCAATGCACAAAATAGTTAGCTTCCGACATCCTAGACCCCTGCTTTGCTAGCGTGTCTGCCAGTTGATTTGCGAGTAATTCCTTGCAATCAGACAACATATTAGTATAACATTGTGGAGAAAATGGACGAGTTCTTCGCAGTCCACATTGAGTTGTAGAGGCATCAACTTGTTCCTCAAGGCAATCTTTAATCGTGTAGTAAGGCGTACAATTATGCCTTGATAGATGTGGTCTCGAATATGTTCCCCATAAAACCTGTTTTCCAGTTACCATTCTTGTCCCTAATTACTCCTCCTATGCCACCATTTCCGAGAGTTGTTATTGCGGAGCAATCACAGTTTAATTTGAAACCTGAAACTGGAGATTTACATTTAGCAAAGGCGACTTTCTTGTGATTTTTTATTATACTTGTGTTCAGTCAAAGCTGGGAATTCCATAGCACGGTTATAATTTTCATGGTAGTATTTTTTATTATACTTGTGTGCAGTCAAATACCGTAACCTACCTCAAGGCTGAAACCACACTCGAACAGGTTTCTGGTATATGCTATTTTTACTTATATATATTTCGTCTTATTTGGTCACATTTGGGCCACTAGTGTATATTTTGTACCATTATGTATATATCTATACTGCATCCCCACGCCTTGTCGATTTTGCTTCTACGTAGCCTTATTTTAAATTGTTTAGCTTATCGCTTATAGTTTTAGTGGGAGTAACAGACAACTCCTTGAGAAGATTATGCACCCAACAAAGTTCAGCAGTTGTAGAGGCAATGACCCTGTATTCTGCCTCCGTCGAAGAACGAGCCACAACTCGTTGTTTCTTAGAACTCCATGAGACTGCATGATACCCAAGAAACACAACATAGGCTGTAGTAGACGAGCGATCATCTTGATCACCAGCTCAATCAGAGTCGGAAAAGGCATGAAGCAAGAAAGGAAATTATTTCCTAAGAAATAGACCACGGTCTGATGTCCCAACTAGATAGCGCAAGACACATTTTGCCATGGTCCAATGAGTTGTCGTGGGACAGCTTGTAAACTGAGACAACTTGTTGACTATAAAAGCAACATCTGGACGAATAAACATCAAATCTCCAACTACATTCCCGTATTGTGTTGGATCTTCAAGAGGAGGACCATCTTTAGAATCTTGCCATGAACCACAAGCGGTAGGTCTCATCACTAGTTTTGCTTCTGCCATGTTTGTTCTTTCAAGTATCTCACATACATATTTTTGTTGGTTAAGAAATAGACTAAAAGGTGAACGAATGACTTCAACACCCAAAAATAATTCACATCACCAAGATCTTTTATGGAGAACCGAGTACCAAGACCCAAGTCGTTTGACAAATTCTTCAACACTGTGAGACGGATTGCCAGTAATTATGAGATTGTCAACATAAACAACTAGATAGATGATAACTTCAAATTTTGCATAGATGAAAAGACAATGATCACACTAAAAATGATGAATATCAAGAGACAAATGATAGGCTTTCAGTTCATCATACCAGCGGCGTGGAGCCTGCTTCAAAGCCATAGATAGCCTTGTGTAATTGACAAATATGATTGGGAAACTTCTCATTGACAAATCCAGGTGGCTGGGACATGTAAACTTGTTCTGATAAATGCCCATGTAGAAATGCATTATTGATATCCAATTTCCTAAGCGAATGAAATGACCCGGTCGGTCATTTTTGGAAAGTTTTCAGAATTTATCATTTTTTTCCTCCCGATATCGGCCCCAAGTCTTTTATGATTGAGTTTGAAAAGTTGGTTTTGAACTTTGGGTTAAAAGATGAGATTTTGGTAAGTTTGTGAGTTTTAAAGACTAAGTTGTTAAGAAAGTGGTTTTTGGGGTCTTTTGGAGTTTCAAGTGTTGAAATGGAATTCTGTTGATTCCATCAGTTCAGAAATGTGAAATCTGATCTGTGTGAGTTTTCGGTTTCAAATTCTGAGTCTTTTTGAGGATTTGAGGTCCTAAGTTGTGAAATTGTGGTAATTAAGCCTTTGGGTTGACTTTGGTCAACATTCGGGGTTTGGATGCTCAGATCAGAATTTCGAGAGTTCTGTTGGATTCAAGGGATGAGAACCCCGCATTTGCGAAGTCTTGACCATTCGCAAGAGACCTACCGCGTTCGCGTAGGTCCAGGTCATTAAAACCCGCATTCACGGAGGACCCCTGGCAATGTTAAACCTAAATTTTGGGGATTTCTTCCCCATTTTCATTTTTGGAGCTTTGAGAACTCAGTAGAGGCGATTCAAGTGGGATTTTTCAAGATAAAATTGTTGGGTAACATTTCTTAACTCTAAATCATCGATTACCCATTATCTATACTACCTTAAAAGCAATGAACTCTTTAACATTAATGTTAAATTATTATATTACCCCAACTTAAAACACTCAATTTAGTATATATTCTATATTTTATATTATATTTATTTATTTATTCTATATTATATTTAAAGCTGACACCTTTTCACATTGATGGGTAGTGACTTTCCGAAGGATTGTGACTTTTTTATAGAGTTGTGACTTTTTCGATGAGTTATGATATTTCTGAAAAGTTGTGATTTTCCTGAAGGGTTGTAACTTATCTGGTAAGGCACGATAAGCACATTTCCATACTACCCTTTGTTGCCTATAAATAGAGAGGTTTTCTCACAACTACAAATTTTGTATGTTTACTATTCTTCTTCTTAAAACAAGGAAGATTGTGAGAGTTGTTCAATTATGTAATTACAATATTTTTTGTGGGTAAACTAGACAGATCAACAAAAATAGATACAACAAGGAGAATGGAATAACTCAACTTCAAACGAGAAGAATATCTAGATAATTAATATGTACTCATGATTTTCATAGTCATAAATATATTTTTAAAGAAACTTCTACTTGACCAAAAGTTTAATGATTTTCTATTGCACAAACTACAACTAGGTGTTCAAACTTTGTATGTCTCAAGCTGTTGGAGAAAAAACATTTGATCAAAAACTTGTTTTAAGAGTCCAAACTAGATTTAATAGGTACTCCTCTGTTCCAAATTTATTTGTTGTACTTTTATTTTTATTCAGTTTAATATATAATGTTCTTTGTTCTTGGGGGGTGGGGCGCATCTTTAAGACCACAAAGTTAAAGACATTTTTATATATTCAACATATCCTTAAATTAAACATCTTCTTTATTTTTTGAAATATCATGTCAAAATAAAATCAGACAAATCTATATCTCTTTGTTGTCTATAAATACAAAGGTTTTCTCACACTTTTAAACTACGAATTTGTAAGTTTTGTATTCTTCTTCTTCTTCTTAAAACAAGGAAGATAGTGAGAGTTGTTCAATTATGCAATTCCAATATTTTTGTGGGTAAAATAGACAGATCAACAAAAATTGATTCAACAAGGATAATGGAAAAACTCAACTTCAAACGAGAAGACCATCTAGATAATTAATATGTACTCATTTTCATAGCCATAAATATACTTTTGCAGCAACTTCTACTTGACAAGAAGTTCAATGATTTTCTATTGCAAAACTACAACTTGGTGTTCAAGCTGTGTAAGTCTCAAATTGTTGGGGAAAAAAGATTTGATCAAAAATTTGTTTGAAGAGTCCAAACTAGATTTATTTGGAACTCCTCCATTTCAAAATTATTTGTTGTACTTTTATTTTTATTTAGTTTAATACAAAATGTTCTTTTCTACTTGTGAGGGAATCTTTAAGACCACAAAGTTAAAAGACATTTTTATATATTCTACATATCCTTAAATTAAAAGTCTTCTTTATTTTTTAAAATTTCATGTCAAATTAAAATTACTCAAATCTATATCTATTTTTTTTAGGAAAAATTACTTAACTAACACACCCTTTATTATCATATTTTCTTATTTTCCCTACTATTTCAAAAAATATCAAAAATCCCTTCTTTTGCTCCCATCATCCCCTTTTCTGGATACATTAATTTGATATCTCATACCACAAATCTCTCTATAATTACATTATTAATCTATTTTTGAATTTCAAATCTTTTTGAATTTCCAATTAATAATTTCAAGTTATTCAAGAGGTAGATTTATTTCCATCACTTCATTTTTCAATCTCTTTTTTTTTTTTTAGTTTTTCATCTTAAAAAAAAAAATTACCTCCGCCCCCCTACCCCCATTGAAATCTTATTGAACCTTTGCAATTTTAGTTAATCATATCGTCATTAAAAAAAATTCTTGAAAAATATTTATTTTCTTTCAATGTATCTATTGTTGAAAAACGCTCAAAAAAGAAGAAAAAAGTTGGATCTACCATTGCATGACCATCATTGTCAAAGATACATATTTTTAATGTATCTCGTTTATTTTGATTCTTAAATTAGTTTGTGTTAGTGTTATCATTGATATGATACATCACTGCTACAATAGCCTTTGTTTTATGCAATGTATCATGTTTATATTTAAGGTATTTATACATAACTCTAATGTTGTTGAATCTTCAATTAGTGTTTATCATTTCAATAAGTGTACTTGATACATAAACTTTGTGTTATGTATCACACACACAAAAAAAGAAGCTATTTTGGAACAATTACATGTATAATGTATTTCTTTTAAAAATTTAAAATATAGTGTTTCTCAAACAAAATAAGATACATAAATAATAATGTATCATGCACTAATTTTTTTAGTATGATACGTAAATTCGAACTTATACTAAATGTATCGATCTGATGCATAACAATTACCAAACAACAATATATTGATCTCAAATCTAACATGTTATGGCCAACAATTACTTATTTAATGCATCTAGTAGAAATACAACACTTATCAATTTAAACAAGATACAAAAATAGTAATGTATTGATAAATCTATCAATCTCGAAAACACAATTCAATAAACAATCACACAACATTATAAAAGGGATAGATGATCCATCAAAACTATGTATCTCTTCAGCCCTTTTGTCTGTTGTATTAATGCATAGCGGATACATTGAAAATCCAGGATCTTGTTTCTTCACCTCAACGATGTATCAAACCTCCACTGTATATCAAAATTTTATCAACAATTTTGATTCAAAAATTGAGAGTTTTTTGTTTTGTGGAAGAATAGGAAAACGAATGTTGTATTAATCTGTAATGTATCTCAAATTTTTATCGACAATTTTGATTCAAAAATTGAGAGTTTTTAGAAGAATGGGAAGAAAAATTTTGAATGTTGAATTGTGCTATCCTTGAATCCCACTGTCAATAACACTTCCCCGTGATTTTCTTCTACTATATATCGAATTTCCAAGTTTTTCTCATCTCATGATCTCCTGCAATTCTAGATTTGAGATTCACAAAAGAAATTGTTTGTCCAACAAGTATTCATTATGTATCTTATCAAATTTTCGACAAATTTGAATCTAATTTGAATGGTTCTTTGATGAACATGGAGAAAGATGATTAGGGAGAAGAAATTTGATTTTTTTCGAATTGTTGGTTCTGTTAAGATTTGTGTATGACTGATTGACAATAAGAAGAAACATGTAAGCGTAATTTATGGGATTTTAATTGAATTTTCTGATTTTTTTTCCTTTTTCAGCGTAACAGCTTGATGCATAATGCATCAGCATTAATGTATTCGGATGGGGAGTTATGTATCTAAATTATGTAAAAAATAAGGGATTATTGTAATTAGAAAAATAAGTAGGGATATAATGTAATTTACTCCTTACACTATGTGATTTATGTAAGTTATACTTTTTTTTATCGATATCTATACCGACTTAAAAGATGTAATACCTAACTTAAATGTTAAATTATTATAATACCCCAACATAAAACTCCAAATTTAATATATCTTCTATATTTTGTATTGTATTATAAATATTTGCTTATATTATATTATTTTATAAGGAAAGCAGAAACCTTTTCACATTGAAAGGTTGTGACATTTTCAAAGAGCTGTAAATTTTATAATGAGTTGTGATTTTTTTTTGAAGGATTTTGACTTTTCTACAGGGTTGCGACTTTTTCGAAGAGTTGTGACTTTTCTAAGAGGTTGTGACATTTCTAAAGAGTTATGACTTTTTTCGATGAGTTGTGAACTTTTTTAAGGGTTGTGACTTTTTTTTTTACAAGGCACAATAAACATTTTTTCATACACTACCCTTTATTGGCTATAAAAAGAAAGGTTTCCACAAATTTTTTAACCACAATTTTTAAAAGTTTTTCATTGTTCTTCTTATTCTTGAAACACCCAATTTAGTATATCTTATATATTTTATATTTTATTTATTTATATTATATCAAACGTAGACATCATTTCACATGGAATGGTTATGACTTTTCCAAAGAGTTGTGACATTTCGATGAGTTGTGACATTTCCATAGGGTTGTGACTTTTATGCTAAGAAAAAATATGCACATGCTCATACTACTCTTTGTTAACTATAAATTAAGGGTTTCCTCACATTTTTAAACTAATTTTTTTATGTTTTCTATTCTTCTCTTCTTAAAAACTCAAGTTTGATTTATAGACGTTGACAATCTAAAAGTTCAGTGAATTTGAACATTCCCTAGTGTGAATGTTAAATTTATAAAATACTCCAACTAAAAACATCCAATTTAATATATCTTCTATATTGTATATCAATACTTATTTATATTATATTATATCAAAAGTAAGAACTCCAACAATACAATAATAACTAAGTTTACCTCTTTCATTGTGGATGTATGCTTTAAGGACTGTCGTTTACTTACTTAATAGGATTCCTAGAAAATCAATTCCAACAACTCCTTTTGAACTGTGGACTGGTAGGAAACCTAGTTAAGGCACTTGTATGTTTGGGGTTGCCCGACAGAAGTTAGAGATTATAACCCAGTAGAAAAGAAACTAGATTCAAGAACAATTAGTGGTTTCTTCATGGGTTATCCAGAAAAATCAAAAGGGTATAGATTTTACTTTCCTAATCATAGTACAAGAATAGTTGAAACTGGAAATGCTAGATTCATTGAGAATAGTGAAGTTAGTTGGAGTGAAGAACCACGTAAAGTGGAAATTAAAGAAGTTAGGGTAAGAGTTCCTCTACCTTTTACTTCTTTTAAAGATGTTGTTCCAAAAGTTGTTGTACAATCTAACAATCACCAAGAACAACAAATCAATGCTCCTGTTAATCTCAATGAAGCGATAATTAATGAACCTACAGTAGATGTACCACAAGAAGTAGCATTAAGAAAATATCAAAGACAAAAGAGATCTGCTATTTCTGATGACTAATTGGTATATTTACACGAGTCAGAAATTGACTTAGGGAATTGATAATGATCCAGTTTCATTTTCACAAGCTATTGAAAGTAATAATTCTGATATATGGATAAATGCTATGAAATATGAGTTGAAATCTATGGAACAAAATGAAGTATGGGACCTTGTTGAATTACAAGAAGGTTGCAAAAGAGTTGGGTGTAAATGGATCTTTAAGACCAAACGTGGCTCAACTGGCAACATCGAACGTCACAAGGCCAGACTTGTTGCAAAAGGTTTCACTCAAACGGATTCACTCAGAATTATAATGGCTTTAGTAGCTCATTATGACTTAGAGCTACATCAAATGAATGTGAAAACAACCTTTCTAAATGGAAATTTGGAGGAAGAAGTTTATATGAATCAACATGAGGGGTTTTCTAGTAAAGGAAAGGAATACATGGTGTGTAAACTTAAGAAGTCAATATACGGACTTAAACAAGCTTCCCGACAATGGTATCTTAAGTTTAATGAAACTATTGTAACCTTTGGATTTAAGGAAAACACAGTTGGCCAGTGTATAAATCTGAAGGTAAGTGGGAGTAAGTTTATTATGTTAGTCTTGTACATTGATGACATCTTGCTTGCTACTAATGATCTTGGTTTGCTCCATGATACCAAGAGATATCTCTCTAACAATTTTGAAATGAATGATATGGGAGAGGTATCCTATGTGATTAGAATAGAAATAGATCACAAGGATTATTAGGTTTGTATCAGAAAGCCTATATTAATGAAGTGTTAGAGAGATTTAGAATGGAAAAATTATCATCAAGTCCCGTTCCAATTCAGAAAGGAGATAAATTTAGTCTCAATCAATGTCCAAAGAATGAATTGGAATGTAAGCAAATGAATGATATTCCTTATGCATCAATAGTTGGGAGTGTAATGTATGCGCAAACATGTACGAGACCAGACATCAATTTTGTTGTAGGAATGTTGGGCCGTTATCAAACTAATCTAGGAATGGATCACTGGAAAGCTGCGAAGAAACTATCGCGATACTTGCAAGGAACTAAAGATCATATGCTCACTTATAGAAGATCTGATCATCTTGATGTGATTGAATATTCAGATTCAGATTATGCTGGTTGTGAGAATACAAGAAAATCCACATTTGGATATTTGTTCCTGTTAGCTAGAGGATCAATATCATGGAAGAGTGTGAAGCAGTATGTTATAGCTGAATCCACTATGGAAGCTGAGTTTGTGGCATGCTTTGAGGCCACAGTTCAGGCTAATTGGCTGCAGAACTTAATTTCAAGACTTGGACTAGTCGATAGTATTTCCAAGCCGCTCAAAAATTTACTATGATAATACTTCAGCAGTCTTCTTCTCTAAAAATGATAAGTATTCGAAGGGTGCCAATCATATGGAATTGGAATACTTTTCAGTTAAGGAAGAAGTCCATAAACATAAAGTGACAATTGAACATATTAGCACCAAGCTTATGATTGCTGATCCTTTGATGAAAGGATTACCACCCAAAACATTTGTTGAACATGTTGTAAGAATGGGTCTTATTGATCGCAATGAATGACTTTCTGTAAAGATTTTATTATGTGTATGCAATTGCCACTTTGAGCTCAACTATATATATATATGTTTCTGTTATTACATGTTTTCTCTTGTATATGTTTTGTTGAGAATGACGATGACAAGTTTTGTTTTAGATAAAAATATTCTAAGCATTATTGGGGACCCATTATTTATTTGATAGGTTGTGTTAGGCAATAGACTAATATTGTAGTGCATGGAAGGGACTATGCCAAATAAAATGGTCTACAACCGCAATGACTCATATTAGTTGATTTACTTAATAACGACGAATGATGTTGGATTTAACATTGTGCACATGACGATTAACATGCATATTATACCATTAAGTTAAAGGTCGTGCGCCAAGTGGGAGAATGTAAATTTCTATGGCCCACTAATTATATTTTGGTTTAATAATAAATATAAGTTCAATCCTAAATATGTGTGGAGAAGTGGGAAAGTGGGGAAATTACTTATATGTGTGGAGAAGTGGGGAATTTACTTAGTAACTTCCAGCTACCCATTAAGTCTTCCAACTACCCATTAAGTGGGGAGTTACTTGGTAGTTTTAAAACTAACCATTACCTCCACTACTCACCATGATGAAAAGTGGGAATAATGTTAAAAACTCTCTTATTTAAAGGGTCCTCTCTCTGCCATAAAGTAATAGTCTTATCCATCCAAGATATTCATAAAGTGTAAGTCAAGAGAGAGAAACAACTTCTCAAGAACAACAAAGAAAAAGACTTCTGCTCAATTCAAGTTAAGATTCTCGAAAAACACTATGGCTGATTTGGGTATGTATTCTTGACTGATTTATTATAGTAATAAATTAATGTGAAAATCATATAGGTCTACGATCATGAATAATTGATAGGATTTATGAATGCTTAGATTGTTTATGTTTTCACAATCCCTTAAATCCTAACATAGCCATCTTAGAAACATCAGTGTCTATAAACTCTTCATCAGGCATATCAAGACCACAAATCTGACGTTGATATTCTTTAATTTGTCCCACATCTCGGTGAGCATCTTTGCGGCAACGAACCCTATGGATGATACAAAATCAGCAATTTTGTATAAAATATTATTATTCCTAGTCCTTGTAAATAAAGGATTACGTGTAGTAACTCTATCTCTGTCAGGAGTAATAACTTACGTTATTTCCATAGTATTTTGTATAAAATATAATGAATATATAATTTAATATTAAAATATTTCCACGATATTAGTTTTTTTTTATGTTGAAAGTTTTGAATAATGTTGAGTTTACGCAGTTTTCGATGTTTGAATGTCGAATGACATTATGTTGTTTCTTTTGTTTTTGTTATTGCAATATGTTATTACAATTTATATATTTATGATAATTTATGTCTTTGTTAGGACGAAATTAGTCATACTCTAATATCGATATTGAATATTTGATTTTAATGTTTTGTTAATATGTGTCGATAATGCTAAAACTTCAAAGATAATTGAACATAAAATTATCAACTGATAAATTGGTCAACAAATGCTTAATACTTCAAAAACTCTCACTATGTTCTCTAAAAAAAATTAAACATAAACTTCAAAAACTATCACTATTTTCTCTAAAAATACTTAATACTTCAAAAATCTCATTTTCTCCCCATTGGCATGTTAGAGCCTCCTTTTTTTTAGTAATGACATTATGGTTGAAAAAAAAGTATTTTTCATAGTATAAAAAATGATAAAGGATTCATAGCATAAAATTTTCTTCTTCGTAAATTCTTCTCTAAATGAATGATCTAAAATGCTTTAATTTTTTTAAGTAATATTAACATATATACCATATTTCCTTTTGAGCAAAAAAGTTCTACTCTCTGAAGCTTCAAAATCCCTACTTGTCTTGCAATATGGGCTTAAAAGTCTATATAATCTTAAGTACAATTTTTCACACAAAAGAAATTATGTAACATTCATATTACCCACTAAAAAGAAAAAAAAGTAGTTGTATAAATTCTAAATTGAAATCATAGTAGCTTTAAGATTGCTTACTATTGATGTGCATATTCCCAATTAATTAATGAACATAAAGAACTCATTTCTGAAGCTAAAGAAAAATCTTATAATGTCAGCAAACCATTCTAATTTCTAGTTGCTTGTGATGATTGAGATGTTGCTGCCATTTGAGCCAAGATGCTAGCATATTGTACAACTGTGTGTTGTGAAGTGTATTGATCAGAGAGGCCAAACTCTGAAAAATTTGGTTCAACATGCACAAAATGACCCGGTAATAATCTATTTCCAAGAGTTTCCTTCCATATCTCTAAGAATTCACTCATAATTAGATGTGATGTTTCCCATGAGGAAATCGGAAGATACTCCATCTACAAAAGAAACAAACATCTTATGAGGCAAGCATGCTCATAATAGTATTTATTTTTTTTAATTAGGTAAAGTACAATAATTGAATTCCTCTCCATGAAGAGTAAAAAAAACATAATATATTACAACATAGCTATGTTTTTTTTTAAATGTCTTAACCACATAAAAAGCTTCAACTGAGAATAAATCTCTAAAAGTATTTGCATACCTCCATAACTATTCCCCTCAAGTTCTCAGAATTTATTGGAACAACTTTGCCTACTCGAAGCCGGAAGTCACCAAGTCGATACTGAAGCCCCTATATCAGTCAAATATTTTAATGAGTATTTGTGAAGACAAAAATCTTGATGGTGCTATATAAGTATATCATCCACTTACAATAAGAACAATAATTTGCATATCTCAATAATACAAACCTCACAATTAACAGCAAGCTTCATTCTATAAGATTGTAAGTTCTCCATTATCGTCTGCATTGATGACTCTGCTTCCACAACCAGTCGTTGCCTACTAATTGCCATGTAAAACTTGTCGGGTTGTTCTTGAAGTGAAACCCCCAAAAAATTTTGGGGAAATTCCAATGCATTTGCTTGTTCTAGTAAAAGAAAAAATTAATCAATCAACAATCAAATCTCATATATGGCCACAAAAATACTCTTAAAAATGGCATGATGTGTAAGTTAGAAATGTGAGATATATAGATTATCTTACATTTAGATCTATTCTTGACCCAAATTATTTCAATACTTCTTCGCTTTTTTATAGATTACTTACAAAGTAGAAAAACTTCCCAAATTCATTATTTATAATGCATCGAGTGGAAAATAAAGGTCATTCCTTTATATAATGTTTACAAAAATGATTTATTAAGTAATGAAATACCTTTGAGTATGGGCTTATAAAAGGTAAAAGTATTTCTCCATCTTCCTTCTTTAACACCATTAAATCTCTCAGCACAATTAGCTACTTCTATCAGTATTTGACTATTGATTGTTGTTCCTGCATTTGGCTGCCAATGAAAAATCCTAACAACAAACAAAGTAACAATCTGTACACTTAAACATACAAACCAAAATCTTTCAAAAATGTTATGTTTCTAATGAATTCAAAATCGTTACCATTTGATCGGCATGTTGTTGATTGCAAGTATAGTTTCCTTTTTCCTCTTAACAAAAAATTCAACCAAAAAGAAAAAAGGCTTGGGCTAATACAAGGAAAGATAAGAGAATGAATCTTAAAGTAGAATAACACTGTATTTATAGTTGACAAGTACCTTGAACAAAAATCAAGTCATAAAATTCATGTCATATTTGGATTTTGTTACTAAAATTTCAACAAATTTACCTTTTATGGTTAAACTTATTAGATAATCAAAATAGTATTTCTTTTACCTTCTAATTTATTGTGGAATTAATATTTTATCCTAATTAGCATTGAAGATAGAAAGAAAGAATAATAAATATTCATCCTAAAATATAGGTCAACATCATTATTTGTCCAAATCGTATCTAGTCTATATAATTATTTCTCTTCATTAATATACCTTTTTTATAAGAGGAAAAATTATGCTTTGAAGGATGAAAAACAAGTCAACGATTTTATTCACGAATAGGAATTAGTTTTATTAAAATAAAGTATGTACTATATTTATTTCAGTTTATATGATACAATATTTCTTTTATACTTATTAGGTAATTAAATAGTATTTTCATTCCTTGTAAAATCAACAGTTTTTCTTAATCTTCCTCACAGATAGAAATAGAATAATAATAAATATTTATCCTTAAATTTAGTTCTGAATAAAAATTTCTTAGAATGGTATCTAGTTTACATATTTATTTTTATTAATAAATATACCAATTAAAAAAAGATGACTTGAAGGATCAAAGAAGACAAAACATTCGTGCACAAATACGAATCGTTTATAATAAAATAAAGTATATACTATATGTATTTCATCTTATAAAATACAATTCTATATTAGGAGTCAAATAATTTCTATCCAAAATTCTTATCTACCTTACATGCTTTTAATTATAAATTTCCGACTTAAGTTACTTTTTTTTTTTAAATTGATTTTATTTTTTAATAAGAAAAATGGTACACGTGAAATTTGTCAACAATGTCAACTATAAGAATTTGTATAGTAGCCAAGATATTCAATAGTTTTTCCACATGACCTATCGCATTTGGAGTGTTACACTATTTTATTGTAATTAAAATAATTTACTTATTTAATTGTCTATTTATAAGTTTTCTCTTAATCCTAGCTAGTGAAAGATCAACCAGGCAGGATGAGGATGAAGTGCAGATCAACTAATGTATGATCATTCAGCTTCAAAATCATACAAAGAGCCTGTTTGGATTAGCTAACTATAAATTAACAACATGTAAATTTAGTGTGAAAATTAATTTTATAAATAAATTGTTACAAGTTTGGGTAGAGGTGATGAAACCGATAATAAAAAATTGATGTGTTTGGCAAAAAATACTATTAAGTTGTGCTACTATTAAAATGACTGAAAGACCCTAAATATTGTCAAAAAATTATATATTAAAACTAATTCTTTATACAAAAGAACGAATGGCATATACCGATCAAAGAAATTAGTAAAACCAATCACAATAAGTTGTTGAACTTTTTTTGTGTGTGGAAAAATGGGAAAATGTAGAAGGCCTCAATTTCAAAGTTCGATTGCATTTTAGACATTCCATATTCATTGTTTGAACTTACATATTGTTGAATATTATTTTTATTATCAAGAACTTATTGTAAGGTGATGAACTCCAAAGAAAATTTATCTCTTGTTATATTGAAAATGATGTCATTTTTATATTTGTTGCTCAAGGTAAAGGAAAGGACATGGCTATGACTAGAACTCATCAATGCTACAGTTGCAAAGGAATATGATTATATCGCTAGCAGTTGTAGCAAGAAGATCTGTAATTATTGAAAACAACAAGGACACATTATCAAAGAATATCCCACGCGCCCTAAAAATCGTAGGGTCAGTGCTTTTCAAGTTGGGATAAATAGTTTCACTACTGATAACTCATCTTCAGGACAAGTTGTTACTTCTAAAATGGTACAACAAATGATAGTGTCATTCTTTCAGCACTGGTATAACAAGGTAATGATGTTACATCTAATTTTTGGATAGTTAATTCGGGTACTTTCAATCATATGACCATCTAAATGAGCACCCTAAAACATGTTCGTAAGTATCAAAGTCCATCACAAATACAGATTGTCAACGGTGGTAATTTATCCATTACCAAGGTTGGAAACATTACTCCAACTTTCAAGAATGTTTTTATTTCATCAAAGCTCTCAACTAGTCTTATTAAGATCTGATTCTGGTGGAGAATATATGTCTTGTGAATTCATAAAGTCTTTCTTGACAAAGGAATTGTCTCACAACGCTCTTACGGATATACAACACAATAAAATGGAGTTGCTGAGTGTAAAAATTATCATCTTTTAGATGTCACTCGTACATTATTGATTGAGTCCTCTCTACCATCTAAATACTAGATGGAAGCTTTGTCTACTACTATCTATTTAATTAATAGACTTCCATCTAAAGTGCTAAATCTTGAATCTCCATATTTCGTCCCTATAATTAAAATCCTAACTATAGTGATTTTCATACATATGGTTGTATTTGCTTTGTGCATTTACCTTCTTCACAACACAATAAACTTTCTTTACAGTCTACTAAATGTTCTTTTAGGGGTTATAGTACTTCACAAAAAAGTTTTATTTGCTATGATCCATGTTCTCACAAATTTCATTTTTCTAGAAATGTTTTATTATTTGAGAATAAGTATTTATTTCCTACTATTGTAGATTCCTTTTCTGATTCTCCTCTTCTTCTTACTTTTGAGGATTTATCATTTTGTTTTAATAGGTTCAATCTTAAAAGAAATGGTTCTAGAAATGTTCCTTTTCTGTTTCAAGAAATATTTTTAAAGTTGGTAAGATGCAAACTCAACCCGATCATTCCCAGTTACCTGCATCACTTCAAAGATCTTCTTGACCTCATCAATGAAGTTTTGGATATCCTCACCAATCTGCGATCCTAAGAACTCTGGAGGATTCATCCTGACAAAATCTCACACTCCAGCTGCAGCCGATCCAACATTAGCATTTGCCGGAACTGGAGCCCGCTGATTTTTCTGGTTGGCATCACTCTGAGCCAACATCTGAATGGCATTCCAAAATTCTGCATTCAAAACTTCTTGATCTGGGACTAGAGGAGTTGCATTTGTGTTCCTGACATTCGCATTCCTGGCGTTAGCTCTGCGAGGAGGCATGATCATTGAAACGTAGACCATCGAGTTAGAACGGAATTAGATCATACCTTACGCACAATAAGAGTAACAAGAAAATGAAGATTTTTCCTAAAACACTTTGTAGCCTCCCTCTCATTAGATGTGGTGCACTTCACACCCATGAAAAGGACTCTACTTAGTGCAGCTTTTCAAATATGCTAGGACTCTTAAACCTACTGCTCTGATACCAAGTTTGTCAATCCCCGAGCTACCCCCGAGACGTGTACACGGGACCTAGGATGACAAGTGACCCCAAGCTAACCCTGATGGCATGACATGAATATACTAAGAAATATAATAGCTGATACAGAAGCTAAATCAAGAAAATGAAAGTGATGGGGAATACCCACATACTAAACTGAATATATCAAATCTGAGAATTTTAATACAAAAAAAATATCAAACTCAAATACTAAGCTGAATCTAACTATCTCTGAAATAAGCCTCTAAACTGACTAGAAATATTGGGACATGCCCCAACTAGATCTAGCAAAACTACAACTAAAACTACAACTAAAGACTAAAAGCGATAAAGATAAACATGTCACTAGTCCTCGAAGAATGAGGACGCACCACTAATGTTGTTGAACTGAAGATCGGGAACTGATCTAAGCGTGATCTGGATGCTAAGAACCTGAACCTACATCACGAGAAGATGTAGCGCAGAGAATGCGTCAGTACTTGAAAGGTAATGTAGGATAGAATAAAGCTGAAATAAACATATAACTGAACAAGCAATAAAGCAAGAGCATAATCTGAACATTATATAGATACTGAATACTGAACTAACTAAATGTAATGACCAAGTGATAACATGCTGAGACTGAATATTGACTATATTGACATATGGTCAATTCAATGAAGTCAGACTGAACTGTGGGAGCTACTAATAACCGATAATAAAACCACATGAGCAAAATGTGGATTCCAATGTATACTCCCCATCGAGAGGACCCAATACACCCGGCCAAAGGTGTAGAGGCATGTTGTCATGATAACTAAAATGATGCCCACAGAGGGAACTTACAACCTACGTGACTCGTAGTTCTAGAACTATATGGGTGACTGACTCTAGTCCAACTCGGTATTACGCTACTCCCAATAGATTAAATGATCAACACATTAAGACTGAATTCTATGATATACTGGATAGCTCAAAACTAACATGCAAACTAGGAATGCACATTAATATACTGATAATGACACATTTAAGACTGAGTCATATATATCTGAAATACTAAAATATCTAACCTAGTATGTGTAATTCAAGAACTAAAGAAATGCATAGCTAGGGTTCTGAAATTTATGCAATAACAAAGTAATGACATGTTAATCTGATTTGGAACATATAATTAACTAATTCATGAGAATCTATTGAAGTTCTAGAAACCCTAGGTCTAGTTAATAATAGGGAATCAAGAATCTGACTGAATTCTAGGGACCTAATGGGTGAAAAGAACCCACTAGTGAAATCCCACATACATGGTGACGAATTCCACAGAGAAATCCTTCAATTTCAGGGCCGGAACGGGAGGAAACTTGTTGCGTTCTTGAACTAGGGTTGCTCGACCTTTTCTCCTCTTTCACTTCTAATTTTCTAAGTTTTTGATTAAAGATCTAACTTAGGTAAGTTCTAGTTATGTTTCTATGCTAAAACTGACCAAAACCTCGTAGTTTAGGGTTAAAACGACATAGTTTAGGGGTCCAACAAAATAGGAAAAGACCGAAAGACCCTTGACTTAGGTTGCAGACGGGGCTGACCACGGACACTTTCACAGACCATGAAAGGGACCACGAACTGTGAAGATAGTCGTGGTCTGCACTCGGTCCAGGAGCTCGAGGTTTTGGGGTCTGGTCTACGAACCCCTACCACGGCCCGTGTGGAGGACCAGAGACCGTGAAGGTCCCCGTGGTCCTCACTTAGGCTGAGGTCTGTAGGCTCAGGTCTGGGAGCCTACTGGATAGCCTTCACGGACCACTCCACGACTCGTATGAGGGACCACGGACCGTGAAGGCCCTCGTTGTCTTCACTTGGGCGTGGAGATCTAAGAGGCTGGCTAGGGGGGATACTACCTCGACTCTACAGATGCCACCACGGACCGTGAAGGTTCCCGTGGTCTGATGTTTGTGCCTGGTGACTTCCAAGTCATGACCACGGGCAAGTCAATGGACCGTGGACCCTATCACGGTCCGTGAACCCTGCCGTGGTTCACTGTTTCAGGTAAGTTCTGCAATTTTTTTCCAGGTCTAGTTTTCGAGGTGTTACAGTGATGATGCATCATCTCACTCACACTGCCAGAACTGTCCTATACTTTGCCAGGGTATAGAACCTCTCAACTAAGTGGATCCACTAGTCTATGCTAAAAAGTATTAAGGAATCATCTAAAAAGTATGACCCTTTCTGCCAGAACTGTCCTATACTTTGCCGGGGTAGAAAGGGTCATACTTTTTAGATGATTCCTTAATGCTTTTTAGCATAGACTAGTGGATCCACTTAGTTGAGAGGTTTTATACCCCGGCAAAGTATAGGACAGTTCTGGCAGCATGGGTGAGACGATGTATCATAACGTAGGTCATAGTGATGGTTGTCGGTTAGAGAATCTCTCACAGAGTTATACTGTATTTTTATATATAATGTTATGTCGTAATTTGACTATCTCTAAAAAAATCACTTTTTGAAATGTTCTAACTATAAAACAATTTGAGAAAAATACTTAGAAAAGAGTCGCCACTTAATTTTTTTAAGAAATTAACAGAACTTATAATTATCAAAGATTTAAACAGAAAAAACCATTCGAAAATACCAAAGAGGGTTCGGGGTTCAATTTACACTTCGAGAAGGGTTTAAGCATTCGAAGTGAGCGCTAACATGCGGTTGACCTGCGACTTGAATAAAATATATTTTGACTATTTTTTAGAAAAAATGATTTAACATAAGAATAATAAATTACAATATTTGGTTAACTTTGAGAAAATTAGTCAAATAAATGACGCATCTTATTTCATTTTTTAGAGAAAGGGATCCAAAATGAAACATTTGACTTGAAATACAAGTGATTAAAATATTAATAAAACTAGATTAATTAGAATTTATTTGATTCATTTTGAAATAATAATTTAAACCAATTTGATAAATTAAAGCATGAAAATCATTTTAAATTAATTGACTAACCTTTTTTGAGAAAATAAATAAGTTTGTATATATATATATATATTTTTTTTAATTGATTGAAAAGGTTTTGACTAACATTTTTAAAATTTATTTGAGAAAAATACTTTAACTTAAAAAAAATAATTTTAAAATGAATAAAATGTGATTAAGTGAAAAGCATTAAAGAACATCTCTTTTTAAAGGACCAAATGTTTATCTTAATAAAATTTTGACCAATATACTTGATTAATAAAATAAATGAACACAAAAACATGAAATATATTAAAATTAAACCAACACAAAGAAAATAACTCATCTTTTGGAGAATTCATTAAGTTAATTAACAATTATAAAGTTAGAGTTAAACAACAAACAATAAATAATCACAATTAAATAATTAAAGAGTAAGGGAGAAAATGAATTTGGGCCTCCTTTTGGGCCAATTTCACTGGAATTTTTGGGGTTTAATCCTAAACCTGTTTTTGTATACACATAATGTATATTAGCGTGTATATCATCCCTTTTCATGTATTTTTTGCTTCGGAACACCTGTGTTTGTTGCACTCAAACCATATATCAGTGTACAGCGTTGTATACAGGCTGTATATCAGCCCGTTTTCGGCTTTCCAAAAAAACTGTTTCAGCTTCTATTTTATTGCAAATACAAGGATGACTCGAAATGACTCAAGGATATGCAAGAGTGGAGTCCGAAGTGGACTCGAATGGAATTTCACATGTCAAAAAGAAAACGTAATATTAGTATTGAATTGATCGATACAAATAAGCAAATCAAACAACAATCAATTAAACAGTTTCCAAGTCAAAAAATAAACAAAATACTTGCTAGTTATTTTATTATAATTAATGATTCAGTGAAGCTACTGGAAAACTGCCCTAAACTTCTAAGAATCGGGTGAACAAATATTTAGCAAAAATAAAGTAACTTTTGTAGCATTTTTTAATTTGAGCATTTCATTGTACCGAGTTAGGCACCAAACAAGAGGAAAAGTTTGGGAGGCTTAATGTGTAGTCATGCACATTTAAATATTCAACAATCCAACGACCTTTAACTCAACTAGTGAAATCTAAACATTTTCAAATGAAGTTACAAAGAAGTAAAACAAAGAATGATTATAAAGATTTACTACCAATGAATTAACACAAAGCCAATGGACTATGAAAATTCCAAGTGATTAGACAAACTTTCAACAAAGAAGAAAGCTCACTTATTAAATCTCATGAAGCAATATGCAGTGAAATACTTAAACCAAATAGAATGAAAAGGAGCCAAAACTTAAGCTTAATGAAGAAGAATCTAAGCTATCCATATGCTTCAAAGCAAAAACTAAAAAAAATGACTTTAAAAGAGTAACAAATGATCTAATTTACTACATAATGACAAAACCAAAAGGTCCTAAGTATCCTTTGTTCATTTAAACGGAAACTAAGTAGGTGAAAAAGTAAGATAGAAATAACTGAGGTGAGATATTAACACATACTCAAGTATATTAATCCAAGTCATTGGTATACAAAGCAATCACTCAAGCTCAAAGATTTCTAGAATAATACTATCGCCAACATTCAAATATCACATTAGAATAGAATTTTAGTATTAGGAACTGAAATCGATACAGCGGTACAAAAATCATTTAAAACAAAAAATTTAGGATGGTTTGATCAAATATGCGAAACATCTATTAATAAGAAACCGAAATCGATGAGACCTTAATATGCTCGAAAGCTAATCCGACAAACTATGCAGTACTAACATATTTCAAGAAAATAAAATATGAATGCACCAAAGCACAGAGAGATAGACATTCACAAAAAAAATTAGACATTCTTCATAACTAAAGAAAATAAATAGGAGGAAAATATTACCCCTTTGAGGGCAGCAAACTGAGGCAAGAGCGAGCTAGCGACAATTCTTCTACCACAAAAACTCTAATACGAACAGCAAACAAGAAATCTGGGCAGAACCTAAGCGGCTACCTTTTTGGAATTTAGAATTAAAGGACTAAATGTGAAATTCATAAGTGTAAAATGACTATTGCCAAAACTCAAACTCTAAAAGCCTCCTTTTTTCTCCCCCCAACACCGATGGGTAGGGGGTGGTTTATATAAAGGAAAACTAGGACCGATTAGGGGGAAAACAGATGAAATTTCGAATTTGAAATTCGAATTCCTCTACCCCTTTTCAAGACAACAGTAGAAACCTTTGAAAATCATATAAAATGGGGGAAAGGGGATGTGAGGGTGGTTGGACGCTGCAGGCGAGGAGGACAACAACTTTTCTCTAGATTTATTGGATTGATGCGACTGCTGGATTGCTGGACCGGATCGCGATTTGGATCGCATTGCTGGGTCAGTTTGGTAGCTGGGTTCGCGTCTGGAAGAAGAAGACGAGTATGGGCAGTGGGGTCGGGGTACTGTTGGACGCGACTTCTCGCTGGGAAGAAGACGTTGTGCGGGTCTCGTTTTGCAGATTTGTTCGCGGGTCACTTTGGTCTTGATGAATTGCTGGGTCATGGGTCGGTTGGTTGTGGGTGTTGTTGGAAATGGGTATTGAATTGGGATTGTTGTTGGGCTGTTGTTTGGAATGGGATGGAAATTATTTGTTGTATAGGGAATTGGAATTGGGCCTTTAGGAAGTGGCCCAAAATTGTTCTTAAAAGATGGGGTAAGCAATTGATTAAAAAAATTTATTAAATAATAGTCAAATGGATTTCAATTATAGCCGAATAGAATTTAATTGGTGAATTCGGCTAAAATTTAAACAAGATGAATCAATATAAATTAATTAATGAGTTTCTTAATCTTAACGAAATAAAACAATTAATTTACTTGTGAACAAATTTACTCAAAAATATAAACATAACTTAAACTAATCAAACAAATACTTAATCAAAGCAAAAATCTTTTGAGATGATTTTCGAATATTCTTAAAATATAAAAATAATATAGATAATTATAAAACACATATATTTATTTAAAAATTATAAAAATGATACAACTATTTAAAATAACTTGCAAACTATATTTATTTTTATTTATTTTTGAAATTATAAAACTAATTATTTTAAATCGTTTGAAATTGAAGAAGCTCGATGATTAATCTATAATGTGAAGGTCAAAAATTGGGTGTCAACATACAAACTGAGTTATTATTGTATTTTTTTCATACAATTGAGTTATTGTCTATTGTTTTTAAAAAGCCTTCCATACATTACATTTTTTATTGTTGCTTTACCATGAGTTGAGTAGCTTGAGTTGAGTATCATATCTTTGAGTTGAGTATCTTATTCTTGAGTTGAGTTGAGTTGAGTGAGTTGAGAAGAGGTAAGTATGTTTCCTTTTTATCAAGTTCAAGCATATGTTTATGCTTTAGAATTCTCCTTACATGCTCGTACATTCCACGTACTGAGTCATTTGGCATACATCGTTTCATGATGCAGATACAGGTATTCAGGATCATCAACAGGCGCTTTGTTGAGGTCATGTGATATTCCAGTCAACGTTGGTGAGCCTTTTCATATTCTGGAGGACTTCATCTTTAACTTACAATTAGTAGTTCTGAGATTTCGTGAGTCTTGTCCCAATATCTTTGTGTAATAGTAGAGGCTTCATAGATAGACAGAGTTGAAGAGTTTTCTGTATTTACTTTCTTCTGAGTATTGCTCAAACTTTCTTAAAGTTCACTATTGGATATTTAATTCAGTTTTAAGTTTATGTATGCTTGAGTTAGTCTTCCGCTTGTAGCCAGCCAAGATGAGGGTTCGCTTGAGGACCAGCAATGGTTCTCGAGTGCCGGCGACGTCCAGGATGTAGGCTCGGATCATGACAATTCAAACACCACATGAGGCTAACGGGCTTATTAAAACATGGCTTAAAAGCCCTATTTTTAAATGGACTCTAAACAACTTAGTCCAACCCTGTCAAATCACGGGTTGAGTCGGACTGGCCCAACGGTCTTAAACCATATTGACGGCTCTACTCATTATTGATATTTTTTATGTTTCTCGATGATTCAATTCAGGTTAGACCTGAAAATTTCTTCATAGGATAACTTTTTTATTGATATTTTCTTTGTTGCTCAAGTGACGAATTAACTTAAGTTCGGTTTGAGCTTTTCTCAATAGATCAATTTTTAATTAATTTTTCCTTTGTTGCTCAAGTGAAAAATTCAATTCAGGTTAGGTTTGATCTTTTTCAATAGATAATTTTTTTTTTATTGATTTTCCTTTTATTCTCAAGTGACAGATTCAAATCCTATTAGGTTTGAGCTTCTCTGAATAGATTATTTTTTTATTGATTATCCTTTTTTTTCTCAAGTGACAGATTCAACTCAGTTAGTTGTAGTATTTTCTCAATAGATCAAATTTTTTAATCGATTTTTCCTTTGTTGCTCAAGTGGCAGATTCAACATAGGTTAGGTTTTCCCTTCTCTTAATATATCAAAAAAAATATTCTTGATTTTTTTTCCTTTTTTGTCCAAGTGATTGATCGACTCATGTTAGTTCTGAGCTTTTCTCAATAGTTCAATTTTTGAAAAAAAATAGAACAATTGGTGTTCGGTTAGTTTGTGCACACAATTGACTATTCCACCGAGTACCTACTATATCTCACTAGCATAGGTACTGGGATATTTTACCCACCAAGGTTCACCCTATACGTTTTTCTCATTGGGATTTCAACCTTGGTATTCACGCTCTTGGATGTGAATCAGTCAATCATTTAGCGCATTCCTTCTTGCTAGCAATATTATTTATATTCTTGTTCAATGAAACTTATCGAGTAGGATTTAGAAGTTTTTTGGTTCCAAAAGATAAATTTCAGTGATGTAGTTTTACTCTAACCTTAAATGTTTTCTAATTTCTCAACAACTTAGTTAAGAAAACTACCCTAATTAGATTTTCAAAAATTATGAAACATGAGAACCCTAACCTTGTGTTATGAAAGAGTAACGGTTAGAATTGCTTGCAAAAAGTGTAGGAATCTATAATTAAACGACAATCATAGGTATAAGTACAAGATGTAGCTTAGTTCTAAATCCAATTTGAAGAGCAATAGATGTTATGTCACTTGCTCATTCTAGGTTATACATAGAGATTGTACAACCTGATTCCTTTATCATTAAAGTGAAACTTGGCCTCAGCTTGCAACTAAACACTCCAAATTTGACGATGCACATCTAGACACCTCAACTCGTCACCAACTTTTTGTTCAGTTGTGTTCATAGTTCTATGTATCTATGGTTTGCTGATGTGTATTACATAATATTTTGGAGCGAACATTTTTTTTAATAATTGACAGAACATCATGAATTCGACAGAGTCAAGCATAGCAAAATTACATATAAAAAATAAAATATAGCAAAGCAAAAGAGAACAATAATATTAATAATAATAATAATAATAATATATAATATTATAAATGAAGCAAAAGGAAAAAATAGATAATAAATCAAATCGGACAACAAGATAATATATGAGTAATTAAGAACAATCCTGCTCATTAACCTTCTACTCTAATCTCCTATCTCTATATATATATTCCTATCTAGAGTCATGTCCTCTGTAAGTTGCAATTGTGTCGTTCCCTCTTTAATCATTGACTGACCTCCTTATTTTGGTTGTCGATCCCTCACAAGTTGTAGTAAACAAATGATGCTTTGAAACTCAGTAATCACCAAAAAGATTATCATTAACAGTACTACAGATGTTGATCAAGTCATTCCCACAAGTACTAATTGCATTCTAGTTAAAGGATGACTAATTAGTTCATCCAAACTCAATAATCTACCATTAAAATCACAAAACAAACTGTCTATCACAAAATCTTTAGCCTGTAAATTTCTATGGCCCACTAATTATATTTTGGTTTAATAATTAATATAAGTTAAATACTAAATATGTGTGGAGAAGTGGGGAAGTGGGGAAGTAGGGAAATTACTTATATGTGTGGAGAAGTGGGGAAGTTACTTAGTAGCTTCCAGCTACCCATTAAGTGGGGAGTTACTTGGTAGTTTTAAACTACACATTACCTCCACTACTCACCATAACGGAAAGTGGAATAATGTTAAAAACTCTCTTATTTAAAGGGTCCTCTCTCTGCCATAAAGTAATAGTCCTATCCATCAAAGTTTTTCATAAAGTGTAAGGCAAGAGAGAGAAACAACTTCTCAAGAACAACAAAGAAAAAGACTTCCGCTCAATTCAAGTCAAGATTCTCGAAAAATACTATGCCTGATTCGAGTATGTATTCTTAACTAATTTATTATAGTAATAGATTTATGTGAAATTCATATAGTTCTACGATCATGAATAATTGATAGGATTTATGAATGTTTAGATTGTTTATGTTTTCACAATCCCTTAAATCCTAACATGTGGTATCAGAGCCAGGTTTAAGAACTAATGATTTTTCATAGAATTAATGTTTTCTTTATTTGAAAACAATAATGGGTATTGAATTAATTGTATGGTTGATCAGGATTCAAATTATTATGTTTTGAGTAGTTGAGTTTCACTCATAGAAAACTTGAATTTGTATTAGAACACTTGTTCTTTTCTTTTAAATTACGAAAACATTT
Organism: Solanum raphanifolium; assembly: GCA_036250405.1. NCBI lineage: Eukaryota > Viridiplantae > Streptophyta > Magnoliopsida > Solanales > Solanaceae > Solanum > Solanum raphanifolium. The sequence continues at coordinate 31,295 of JAJOOE010002903.1, read as the reverse complement.
TTTTAGTAATGACCTTCAAAAGAACTCATGTGAATTAAATAGTGACGTGTTGATCCATAATTTATTTTGCTTTATAGCATCACTGTATATATAATGATTCACATATGCATAATGTTATTATCCCTTATTATTGTACTAATTTTGCCATATAAATGTGTTTAGTATTAAGGGAAATAATTATTCACTATTATGAAGTATTTTATTTTGGAATTATGTTTATGAGATTAGTTAATCATCAAAGTGGTCTAATCTTTGAAGAATTAATTCAAAATAATACTGATTAAATGTATATTCAATTATCCATTATTTTGATGCTTGTAACCGTTATAACCTTTATGGATATATTGAAGTTTTTGGTTATAAGATATTTATGGATCACCCAAAGATGGATTATTTATTTTTATAACCATTGAACATTAAGGAAATAATTTAGATGTGTCGTTAGTTTTATTTATTTATCCAAAGATAATAAATATTATTGATTGACACATTAAAAATTATTGAATTACGTTCAATTTACATTTAAGCATCATTATGTCTAAAGTTGTATTTTGATGTTTCGCCCAAAGGAGGACATCAATATACATTTAAGAATTTATAAACCATTTCTGAATTTGATAGTATGTTTAAAATTCATAACTCAAAGTATTAACAAATGAGCATATTATATTTGCAGCATTTGCTCTTCATTCGCACGCGTCCTCTGTTACGACCTTTAACGGTCTTACCTTCCAAGATTGGTTCGAATAGATCAAATTCCATCTCAGAGTTTTAGATCTTGATGTTGCATTTTACACTAAGAAGCCAACTGTTATTACTGAAACTAGCAGTATTGAAGAAAGGTCATATTATAAGCACTAGGATCGATCTAACATAAAAGCCATAATGTTTATGCGAATGAATATTGCGGGCAACATTAAGACTACTCTTCCCAAAACTAAAAATGCAAAAGAAATTCTGAAACTTGTGGAAGAATCTTCTCAAACTGCTGATAATTCTCTATTTGGGACACTAATGGGTACTTTGACCACCATGAAGTTTGATGGTTCACGTACCATGCATGAGCATGTCATTGAAAAGACAAATGTAGCAGCAAGACTTAAGTCTTTGGGAATGGAAGTGGAAAAAAATTTCCTTGTACAATTCATCATCAACTCAATACCGTCTGAGTACGGCCCTTTCCAAATGAACTACAACACCATGAAAGACAAATGGAACGTGCATCAATTGCACGGAATGTTGGTTCAGGAGGTTAGTAAGGCTCAAGAATCAAGGAACCCACTCCATCAACTTTGTAAGTCATCAAGGATCTGGAAAGAAAGGAAAGAAACATGTTAAGGGAAAACAAAGGCTCCATAATGTTAATGAGTCCTCCTCTCAAGTACGTAAGAAAGAACACAAGAATGATAAGCGTCATTTATTTGGAAAATCTGGACACTTTCAGAAAGATTAACTGAAATTTGAGGCATGGCTCAAGAAGAAAGGTAAGCTTAGTGCTTTTACATGTCTCGAATCAAATCTAATTGAAGTTCCTTATAATACTTGGTGAATTGACTCTAGTTGTACTGTTCATGTTTCTAATACGATGCAGGGATTCCTTACATCACAAACTATAAACCAGAATGAATGATATGCGTATATGGGGAATAGAGTGAAGGCTTCAGTTAAAGCTAAGGGACTTACCGTTTGATCCTTAATATTGGGTGTCACTTAGATTTACTTGAAACTTGTTATGTACCTTCTCTTTCGAGAAATTTAGTTTCTTTGTCTATGTTAGATACGAGTGGAAACTCTTTTAATTTCGGTAATGGATGTTTTAGTTTGTTTAAACATAATTATCTCATTGGTACTAGTACTCTTTCTGATAACTTATACAAACTAAATCTTGATAATCTATTTGCCGAAACACTCTTAACTCTGCATCATAATATTGGAACCAAATGAAGTTTAGCGAAAGAAATATCTGCTTTCTTATGGCACAAACGTTTAGGTCACATATCCAAAGAAAGATTGGAAAGATTAGTTAAGAATGAAATTCTTTCAAATTTGGATTTTACAGACCTTAACATTTGTGTGGATTGTATTAAAGGAAAACCAACAACACACACAAAAAAAAGAGCCATAAGAAGCACACAGCTTCTTGAAATTATACACACTAATATATGTGGTCCTTTGGATATTGCATCTTTCAGTAAAGAAAAATATCTTATCACTTTTATTGACGATTTTTCACGTTATGGGTATGTCTATCTGTTGCATGAGAAATCTCAAGCAATAAATGCCTTAGAGGTCTTTATTACTGAGGTTGAAAGAAAATTAGATAGAAAGGTGAAAATAATCAGGTCAGATAGAAGTGGTGAATATTATGGAACATATTATGAAAATGGACAACACCTAGGTCCATTTGCTAAATTCCTCAAAAAGCATGACATATTTGCTCAATACACAATGCTTGGAACACCACAACAAAATAGTGTAGCAGAAAAGCGTAATCATTCATTAATGGACATGGTTAGGAGTATGTTTAGTAATTCATCTTTACCTCTTTCATTGTGGATGTATGCTTTAAGGACTGTCGTTTACTTACTTTATAGGGTTCCTAGAAAATCAGTTCCAACGACTCCTTTTGAACTGTGGACTGGTAGGAAACCTAGTTAAAGCACATGTATGTTTGGGGTTTCCCGACAGAAGTAGAGTTTATAACCCACTATAAAAGAAAATGGATTCAAGAACAATTAGTGGTTTCTTAATGGGTTATCTAGAAAAATCAAAAGGGTATAGATTTTACTGTCCTAATCACAGTACAAGAATAGTTGAAACTGGAAATGCTAGATTCATTGAGAATAGTGAAGTTAGTGAGAGTGAAGAACCACGTATAGTGGAAATTAAAGAAGTTAGGGTAAGAGTTCCTCTACCTTTTACTTCTTTAAAGATGTTGTTCCTAAAGTTGTTGTACAATCTAACAATCAACAAGAACAACAAATCGATGCTCCTGTTAATCTCAATGAAGCGATAATTAATGAACCTGCAGTAGATGTACCACAAGAAGTAGCATTAAGAAAATCTCGAAGACAAAAAAGATCTGCTATTTCTGATAACTAATTGGTATATTTACAAGAGTCAGAAATTGACTTGGGAATTGATAATGATCCAGTTTCATTTTCACAAGCTATTGAAAGTAATAATTCTAATATATGGAAAAATGCTACGAAAGATGAGTTGAAATCTATGGAACAAAATGAAGTATGGGACCTTGTTGAATTACTAGAAGGTTGCAAAAGAGTTGGGTGTAAATGGATCTTTAAGACCAAACGTGACTCAACTGGCAACATCGAATGTCACAAGGCCAGACTGTTGCAAAAGGTTTCACTCAAAAAGATTCACTCAGAATTATAATGGCTTTAGTAGCTCATTATGACTTAGAGCTACATCAAATGGATTTGAAAACAACCTTTCTAAATGGAAATTTGGAGGAAGAAATTTATATGAATCAACGTGAGGGGTTTTATAGTAAAGGAAAGGAACACATGGTGTGTAAACTTAAGAAGTCAATATACGGACTTAAACAAGCTTCCCGACAATGGTATCGTAAGTTTAATGAAACTATTGTAACCATTGGATTTAAGGAAAACAATGTTGACCAATGTATATATCTAAAGGTTAGTGGGAGTAAGTTTATTATGTTAGTCATGTACATTGATGTCATCTTGCTTGCTTCTAATGATCTTGGTTTGTTGCATGATACCAAGAGATATCTCTCTAACAATTTTGAAATGAAAGATATGGGAGAGGTATCCTATGTGATTAGGATAGAAATATTTCAAAATAGATCACAATGATTATTAGGTTTGTATCAGAACGTCTATATTAATGAAGTGTTAGAGAGATTTAGAATGGAAAAATGCTCATCAAGTCCTGTTCCAATACAGAAAGGAGATAAATTTAGTCTCAATCAATGTCCAAAGAATGAATTGGAACGTAATCAAATGAATGATATTCCCTATGCATCAATAGTTGGGAGTGTAATGTATGCCCAAACATGTACGAGACCTGACATCAGTTTTGCTGTAGGAATGTTGGGCCGTTATCAAAGTAATCCAGGAATGGATCATTGGAAAGCTGCGAAGAAACTGTCGCAATACTTGCAAGGAACTAAAGATTATATGCTCACTTATAGAAAATCTAATCATCTTTATGTGATTCTATATTCAAATTCAGATTATGTTGGTTGTGTGGATACAAGAAAATCCACATTTGGATATTTGTTCCTGTTAGCTGCAGGATCAATATCATGGAAGAGTGTGGAGCAGTCTGTTATAGCTGAATCTACTATGGAAGCTGAGTTTGTGGCATGCTTTGAGGCCACAGTTCAGGCTAATTGGTTGCGGAACTTTATTTCAGGACTTGGACTAGTCGATAGTATTTCCAAGCCGTTGGTAGTCTTCTTATCTAAAAATGATAAGTATTCGAAGGGTGCCAAGCATATGGAATTGAAATACTTTTCAGTTAAGGAAGAAGTCCATAAACATAAAGTGACAATTGAACATATTAGCACCAAGCTTATGATTGATGATCCATTGACGAAAGGATTACCGCCCAAAACATTTGTTGAACATGTTGTAAGAATGGGTCTTATTGATAGTAATGAATGACTTTCTATAAAGATTTTATTATGTTTATGCAATTGCCACTTTGAACTCAACTATATATATTTTTCTGTTATTACATGTTTTCTCTTGTATACGTTATGTTGAGAATGACGATGACAGGTTTTGTTTTAGATAAAGATACTCTAAGCATTATTGTGGACCCATTATGTATTTGAACGGTTGTGTTAGGCAATAGACTAATATTGTAGTGCATGGAAGGGACTATGCCAAATAAAGTGGTGTACAATCGCAATGACTCATATTAGTTGATTTACTTAATAACGACGAATGATGTTGGATCTAACATTGTGCACATGACGATTAACATGCATATTAAACCATTAAGTTAAAGGTCGTGCGCCAAGTGGGAGAATGTAAATTTCTATGGCCCACTAATTATATTTTGGTTTAATAATAAATATAATTTAAATCCTAAATATGTGTGGAGAAGTGGGGAAGTGGGGAAATTACCTATATGTGTGGAGAAGTGGGGAAGTTACTGAGTAACATCCAACTACCCATTAAGTCTTCCTACTACCCATTATGTGGGGAGTTACTTGGTAGTTTTAAAACTACCCATTACCTCCACTACTCACCATGATGGAAAGTGGGAATAATATTAAAAACTCTCTTATTTAAAGGGTCATCTCTCTGCCATAAAGTAATAGTTTTATCAATCAAAGTTATTCATAAAGTGTAAGTCAAGAGAGAGAAACAACTTCTCAAGAACAACAAAGAAAAAGACTTCCGCTCAATTCAAGTCAAGATTCTCGAAAAACACTATGGCTGATTCGGGTATGTATTCTTGACTGATTTATTATAGTAATAGATTTATGTGAAATTCATATAGTTCTACGATCATGAATAATTTATAGGATTTATAAATGTTTAGATTGTTTATGTTTTCACAATCCCTTAAATCCTAACATAGCCATCTTAGAAACATCAGTGTCTATAAACTCTTCATCAGGCATATCAAGACCATAAATCTGACGTAGATATTCTTTAATATGTCCCACATCTCGGTGAGCTTCTTTGCGGCAACGAACCCTATGGCTGATCCAAAATTAGCAATTTTGTATAAAATATTATTATTCCTAGTCCTAGTAAGAAAAGGATTACGTGTAGTAACTCTATCTCTGTCAGGTGTAATAACTTACGTTATTTCCATAGTATTTTGTATAAAATATAATGAATATATAATTTAATATTAAAAATTTTCCACGATATTAGTTTTTTTTTTTATGTTGAAAGTTTTGAATAATGTTGAGTTTACGCAGTTTTTGATGTTTGAATGTCGAATGACATTATGTTGTTTCTTTTGTTTTTGTTATTGCAATATGTTATTACAATTTATATATTTATGATAATTTATGTCTTTGTTAGGACGAAATTAGTCAAACTCTAATATCGATATTGAATATTTGATTTAATGTTTTTTAATTATATGTCAATAATGGTAAAACTTCAAAGATAATTGAACATAAAATTATCAACTGATAAATTGGTCAACAAATGCTTAATACTTTAAAAACTCTCACTATGTTCTCTAAAAAAAATTAAACATAAACTTCAACAACTATCACTATTTTCTCTAAAAATACTTAATACTTCAAAAACCTCATTTTCTCCCCATTGGCATGTTAGAGCCTCCTTTTTTTTTAGTAATGACATTATGGTCGGAAAAAAAAGTAATTTTCATAGTATAAAAAATGATAAAGGATTCATAGCATAAAATTTTCTTCTTCGTAAATTCTTCTCTAAATGAATGATCTAAAATGCTTTAATTTTTAAAAGTAATATTAACATATATACCATATTTCCTTTTGAGCAAAAAAGTTCTACTCTCCAAAGCTTCAATATCCCTACTTGTCTTGCAATATGGGCTTAAAAGTCTATATAATCTTAAGTACAATTTTTCACCCAAAAGAAATTATTTAACATTCATATTACCCACTAAAAAGAAAAAAAAAGTTGTTGTATAAATTCTAAATTGAAATCGTAGTAGCTTTAAGATTGCTTACTATTGATGTGCATATTCCCAATTAATTAATGAACATAAAGAACTCATTTCTGAAGCTAAAGAAAAATCTTATAATATCAGCAAAACATTCTAATTTCTAGTTGCTTGTGATGATTGAGATGCTGCTGCCATTAGAGCCAAGATGCTAGCATATTGTACAACTGTGTGTTGTGAAGTGTATTGATCAGGCCAAACTCTGAAAAATTTGGTTCAACATGCACAAAATGACCCGGTAATGATCTTTTTCCAAGAGTTTCCTTCCATATCTCGAAGAATTCACTCATAATTAGATGTGATATTTCCCATGAGTAAATCGGAAGATACTACATCTACAAAAGAAACAAACATCTTATGAGGCAAGCATGCTCATAATAGTATTTATTTTTTTAATTAGGTAAAGTACAATAATTGAATTCCTCTCCATGAAGAGTAAAAAAACATAATATATTACAACATAGCTATGTTTTTTTTTAAAAGTCTTAACCACATAAAAAGCTTCAACTGAGAATAAATCTCTAAAAGTATTTGCATACCTCCATAACTATTCCCCTCAAGTTCTCAGAATTTATTGGAACAACTTTGCCTACTCAAAGCCGGAAGTCACCAAGTCGATACTGAAACTCCTATATCAATCAAAATTTTAATGAGTATTTGTGAAGACAAAAATCTTGATGGTGCTATATAAGTATATCATCCACTTACAATAAGAACAATAGTTTGCATATCTCAATAATACAAACCTCACAATTAACAGCAAGCTTCATTCTATAAGATTGTAAGTTCTCCATTATCGTCTGCATTGATGACTCTGCTTCCACAACCAGTCGTTGCCTACTAAGTGCCATGTAAAACTTGTCGGGTTATTCTTGAAGTGAAACCCCCAAAAAAAATTGGGGAAATTCCGATGCATTTGCTTGTTCTAGTAAAAGAAAAAATAAATCAATCAACAATCAAATCTCGTATATGGCCACAAAAATACTCTTAAAAATGACATGATGTGTAAGTTAGAAATGCGAGATATATAGATTATCTTACAATTAGATTTATTCTTGACCCAAATTATTTCAATACTTCTTCGCTTTTTTATAGATTACTTACAAAGGAGAAAAACTTTCCAAATTCAATCTTTATAATCCATCGAGAGGGGAAAAAAGGTCATTCTTTTATATAATGTTTACAAACATGATTTATTAAGTAATGAAATACCTTTGAGTATGGGCTTATAAAAGGTAAAAGTATTTTTCCATCTTCCTTCTTTTAACACCATTAATGCTCTCAGTACAATTAGATACTTCTATCAGTGTTTGACTATTGATTGTTGTTCCTGCATTTGGATGCCAATGCAAAACCCTAACAACAAACAAGGTACCAAATTGTACACTTAAACATACACACCAAAATCTTTCAAAAGTGTTATGTTTCTAATGAATTCAAAATTGTTACCATTTGATCGGAATGTTGTTGATTGCAAGTACAGTTTCCTTTTTCCTCTTAACAAAAAAATTCATCCAAAAAGAAAAAAGGCTTGGGCTAATACAAGGAAAGATAAGAGAATGAATCTTAAAGTAATTGAAAGTGTCTGAAAGAATAACACTGTATTTATAGTTGACAAGTACCTCGAACAAAAATCAAGTCATTAAATTCATGTCATATTTGGATTTTGTTACTAAAATTTCAACAAATTTACCTTTTATGGTTAAACTTATTAGATAATCAAAATAGTATTTCTTTTACCTTCTAATTTATTGTGGAATTAATATTTTTTCCTAATTAGCACAAAAGATAGAAAGAAAGAATAATAAATATTCATCCTAAAATGTTGGTCAACATCATATTTTGTCCGAATCGTATCTAGTCTATATATTTATTTCTCTTCATTAATATACCTTTTTTGTAAGAGGAAGAATTATGCTTTGAAGGATGAAAAACAAGTCAAAGATTTCATGCACAAATAGGAATTATTTTTATAAAAATAAAGTGTGTACTATATTTATTTCATTTTATATGATACAATATTTCTTTTATACTTATTAGGTAATTAATTCCTTGTAAAATCAATAGTTTTTCTTAATCTTCCTCAAAGACAGAAATAGAATAATAATAAATTTTTAACCCTAAATGTAGTTCTGAATAAAATTTTCTTTAAATGGTATCTAGTTTACATATTTATTTTTATTAATTAATATACCAATTAAAAAAAAGATGTTTTGAAGGATCAAACAAGTCAAAACATTGATGCACAAATATGAATCGTTTATAGTAAAATAAAGTATATACTATCTTTATTTCATCTTATGTAATACAATTCTATATTAGGAGTCAAATAATTTCTATCCAAAATTCTTATCTACCTTACATGCTTTTAATTATAAATTTCCGACTTAAGTTACTTTTTAAGAAAAAAATTGATTTTATTTTTTAATAAGAAAAATGGTACACATAAATTTGTCAACAATGTCAACTATAAGAATTTGTATACTAGCCAAGATATTCAATAGTTTTTCCACATCACCTATCGCATTTGGGGTGTTACACTATTTTATTGTAATTAAAATAATTTACTTATTTAATTGTCTTCTTTTAAGTTTCTCTTTATCCTGGCTAGTGAAAGATCGACCATGCAAGAAAAGGATGAAGTGCAGATCAACTAAAGTATGATCATTCAGCTTCAAAATCATACAAAGAGCCTGTTTAGATTAGCTAACTATAAATTAACAACGTGTAAATTTAGTGCGAAAATTAATTTTATAAATAAATTGTTACAAGTTTGGATAGAGGTGATGAAACCGATAATAAAAAGTTGATGTGTTTGGCAAAAAATACTATTAAGTTGTGCTACTATTAAAATGACTGGAAGACCCTAAATATTGTCAAAAAATTATATATTAAAACTAATTCTTTATACAAAAGAACGAATGGCATATACCAATCAAAGAAATTGGTAATACCAAAAACAATAAGTTGTTGAACTTTTTTTGTGTGTGAAAAAATGGGAAAATGTAGAAGGCCTCAATTTCAAGTTCGATAGCATTTTAGACATTCCACGTTCATTGTTTGAACTTACATATTGATGAATACTATTTTTATTCTGAAGAACTTATTGTAAGGTGTTGAACTCCAAAGAAAATTTATCTTTTGTTATATTGAAAATTATGTGATTGTTGTATTTGTTGCTCAAGGTAAAGGAAAGGACACATATTATTAACCTTATTTATAAGCCAACAAGAAAGGACTAACACAGCAATAACTAATTGTACCTGATACAATATGAGTTATACTATGTAGTGGACCCATTTCATTGAGTTGGATTTCATGTATTAGCCCATTCATCTATTCTTCTCTACTCTAAACACGTGTGATAACCGTGTCCATATTTCCAAGTTTTGCTTCTAACCTCATCCTTTTTACTAATCAAAAGCTTACAACCTCAAATTTCAAATCCCTCTTCAACAATGGCGGTAAGCTTCAATTTGGTCCTTTATCAATGTTACACAGAGGGCTCCCCGTCTTTCTCATCATTTTTTCTGAAAAATTTATGGGTCTTTTATATTTTAAGACGATTGGAGATACTACCTTAAAGGTAGTCTTTGATTTGAAAAGGTTTATATTTGTTGTTTTCATGTCATTTTTATGGCTTCTTAGTTCTTACTGTTTCATATTTCTTGAATTTGATATTTGTCAGGAGACTCGGGAATATGAAATAGCTATTTAAAGTTACTTCATGTGAGTGTTTTGCTATTTACCGGTAAGCACTCCAATTTGAGCCTCTTTTTTCTAATTTGCTCATATTTTTCTTGAGTTTTTATGAAATAATTGTCTTCTTTTGGTGAACGAACACATCACATAGTAGTATAAATTGGTTCTAGAGAATATTGATTTCCTATCTTCATGTTGTCATTGGAATTCACTTGGCATTTTAATTTTTAGGTGTCATTTGGAGTTCAATTTCTCATAATTTTAAAGGTTTTTGTTTGCTTATTGACCTGCAATATCATACCATTAGATCTTGATTCGTGTTATTTATCAGGGTAACATACTCATGTGTGAAACATGTTTTTCATGAACTTATAATCTTGAAAGTATTTGGAATCATTAAGGTAGGACTTTGTGAGAAAGTAGATTCTAGGTTGATGCCCGTGCGATCCACGCCCCAACAAATTGATTTTTAATATGCTACAACATGTCAAATTTATCATCAAACCAAGGACCAAAGGATATATTATTTGGCAAATTTTTCCATCATTAGAGCTTGTATTAGCTTCAAGTTCATAATGCATTAGTTCCACCAAAAAGATGCAATATGTCTGTTTGTTTGACACCATATATAAATGTACAACAGAATTTAGAAAGAAAGAAAAAAATATTGCATGTAACTTTAAAGCAATAACCAAGAGAATCACTCATGCCATCACTTAGTTATGGACGAAAAATGCATGTATCTCAAGTGTAAAATCAGATGTACTATAATGTGAGTGGTCTTACTTTTTGGTCAATAGTTTGCTCTTAGTCTATGTTGGCATGCCTTTGGTTCTGGCAGTTTGACAAAAAAAATATTGGCAACTTGGCATGCTTTTGGTTAGTTGTAAGCATGTTCAGGAATATATTCGTTGGTCCTTCTTTGTAAAATTTTAGTTCTTTTTATGCAATCTTTTTCAGGATATTGAGGCCAATAACCGGAAAGTAAATGTATACACTGAAAATCATACTTTTCAAGAGACTAGATGGAACCGTTAACGAGTTGGTGATCTTATTAAGGTGTACAAGGATCAATATTTCCCCACTGATTTGCTTTTGCTTTCATCTAGCTACGAGGATGGAATATGTTATGTCGAAATCTCCAATCTTGATGGATAGACTAACCTTAAGGTGAAGCATGCATTAAATATCACATCCTCCTTGTAAGACGATGGTTCTTCTCAAACTTTTAAAGTTGTTAAGTGTGAAGATCCAAATGAAGATCTTTATACTTTCATTGGAACTCTGTATTATGATAATCAACAGAACCCTCTTTCAGTGCAGCAAATACTTCTGCGAGGTTCCAAGCTACTCAATACTTTATGGTGTGGTTATTTTTATTGGTCATGACACAAAATTCATGCAAAATTCTACAAATCCTCCTTCTAAGAAGAGTGGAATTGAGAAAAAGATGGATAAAATATGTCCTTTTTGGTACCTTGATTACAATAACTTTAATTGGATCTATCTTTTTTGGGATTGAAACTGGTGGGAAACTAAGGAGGTGGTATCTTCAACCAGACAAGACAAGTGTGTTTTATGATCCTAAAAGAGCTTCACTGGCTGCATTTTTTCATTTCTTGACAGCCCTTATGTTGTATGGTTACTTGATTCCTATTTCACTATATGTGTTTATTGAAATTGTGAAGGTTTTACAGAGCATATTCATCAATCAAGATAGGGAGATGTACTATGAGGAAACAGATAAGCCAGCTCATGCAAGAATATCTAATCTGAATGAGGAACTTGGGTTGGTTGACACAATACTCTCAGTCAAAACAGACACCTTAACATGCAACTCCATGGAGTTTGTCAAATATTCAATAGCAGGTGTTGCGTATGGACGTGTTGTGACAGAAGTAGAGAGGGCCCTGGCAAAGCAAAAAAGAGATTGGATCACAGGAAGTAGGCGATACTTCCAATGACATGTTGGAATCAAGTGACCCTACTGTTAACTCAAAGAAATCTATTAAAGGATTCAACTTCAAAGATGAGCATATAATGAATGGTCAATGGGTCCACTAGTCTCATCAAGACTTATTACAAAAAAATTTAGAGTGCTGGAGATTTGTCATTACTGTTATCCTGATGTGAACAAAAAAATAGGTGAGATCTCCTATGAAGTAGAGTCACCAGATGAAGCTGCCTTTGTCATTGCAGCAAGACAACTTGGGTTTCAGTTCTTTGAAAGAACACAAAGCAGAATTACACTGCATGAATTGAAGCATCAGAGTGGCAAAATGGTTGACAGGTAAATCTTTGATTTAGTTTTTTTCCTGTATTGGAATCTTAAATATTCAAAAGTTCGGTTCAAAGATGCAAACGTGGTTTGCTCATCCAGCAGCCAAGAATACATCCACATTTTCCTATTTTTCCCTTTTGGGGTGTGGATTTATCTACTCTGTTTTATTTCAGCTCTTTTGGTTGTTTGTGGTTCCCTGGCAGGACTTCTTTCTGTTGGTTGATATTTTCTCGAGGTAGTGAAAAGCAAGAGCCATTTGAGGAGCAATGTATTGCTTACTTCCTCGGAAAGATTAAAATAACCAAAAGAATTATGTTTGTGATGCTTATTTAGTATCTCTTATTTTTAATATGAATTGTGTTTATGTTGCTTATTTAGTATCTCTAATTCATTTGATAGTGTTATATATGTTGCTTAGAATATGGATTGAATGAGACTGCATGTGTTGTGGTGTCATTTTGCTTGCAGGTACAACTTTCAAATTTAATGCACAATTTTAATAATATATTAAGGCTCTTCTCCCATTGGGTTTGTAAGTACAGATTAGCTTCTACAGGGCATGCTTCTTTTTATTTGTTTTGAGAATTATTTTCGGTGTACTATTTTCAGATAAACAGTTATGGAGGAGTACATGAAATTAATCACAATTGTCACTCTATGGGAAAGGTTTGGTATGTGCAAGTGAAGTCGCGGAAACAACTTTCTTTCCATCTATAAGAGTGAAAATACCTACAAAGACTAATCTTTTGGATGCTAGAAAGATTTAATCTTTGGATCTTTTCAATTGAGGACCTTTTGAAAGATCCTTTTGTTCTATTCCTCAATTGTCCTCCAAACATCTTTTATAACATTCACTTCTTCAAACTTCTCATATCATATAGAGAAGAGTGCTAGAAATGGTCGGTACAACTATTGAAGTTGGTCAGGTTTATTCCTTAGCAGACATTGTCATAGCCAAAAACTAGCACAACCTTATGTACAAGGAAAACATTACTCAAGTTTGTTTATAGATATACTAACTTGATTGTACATTAAACGTGTTTATGTTACTACAAATCTGTGATATTAAAAGCTATTTGATAAAATTTGTGATCTTGAAGATTGCCCGTACTTTGACTAGATTGGAGCTACGTTATTGGATAAGATCGTTGCATTCAATTTTATGCTTATGCATATGCTATTTTTCTTTCTTTTAGTTTCTTTTGTACTATCATTTTTCAGCACCAAGTGACTGCAAAACAACTAAGGATCAATAATCACTTATGAACACAAAATGTGGGCCTATGCCCATCTAGTATGACTAGAACTCATCAATGCTACAGCTGCAAAGGAATATGGTCATATTGCTAGCAATTGTAGCAAGAAGTTCTGTAATTATTGTAAACAACAAGGACACATTATCAAAGAATATCCCACACGCCCTAAAAATCATAGGGTCAATGCTTTTCAAGTTGGGATAAATAGTTTCACTACTATAACTCATCTTCCGGACAAGTTCTTACATCTAATATGGTACAACAAATGATAGTGTCATTCTTTCAGCACTAGTATAACAAGGTAATGATGTTACATCTATTTTTTGGATTGTTAATTTGGGTGCTTTCAATCATATGACCAACTAAATGAGCACCCTAAAACATGTTCACTAGTCTCAACGTCCATCACAAATACAGATTGTCAAAGGTAGTAATTTATCCATTATCAAGGCTGGAGACATTACTCCAACTTTCAAGAATGTTTTTATTTCATCAAAGCTCTCAACTAGTCTTATTTCAGCTAGACAATTGGTAGATAACAATTGTGATGTGATTTTTTCTCGTAATGGTTGTTTTGTGCAGGATCAAGTGTCGAAGACGATAATTGTGAAGGGGCCTAAAGTTGAACGATTGTTTCCTATAAAAATTTTCATTTCTCTTGTTCTATCTTTCGCTTGTGCTTCTACTGCTAGTAAGACTAAGGTTTGGCATAAGCGTCTAGGACATCTAAACTTTGTTGTGTTGTTTCATGTATTAAATTCTAGTTTATTGGTAAAGAAAAATCAATTTTCAGCTGCTTCCATTGATTGTTCTACTTGTAAATTAGGCAAAAGTAAAACTCTTCATTTTCCTAATTTTGGTAGTCGTGCTACAAAGCATTTTGATGTCATTCATAATGATGTTTGGGGCATTTCACCAATTATTTCTCATGCTCATTTCAAATATTTTGTGACGACATTCATAGATAATTATAGTCAATTTACATGGGCGTATTTTCTTTGACCCAAATCTGAGGTATTCTCCATGTTCAAGACAATTTTGGCTTAGATTGAGACTCAGTTTTCTACGAACACCAAATAATTAAGATCTGATTCTGGTGGAGAATATATGTCTTCTAAATTTAAAAAGGTCTTACTTGACAAGTGAATAGTCTAACAACGCTCTTACATATATACACCACAATAAAATGGAGTTGTTGAGCGTAAAAATCGTTATCTTTAAAATGTCACTTGTACATTATTGATTGAGTCCTCTCTACCATCAAAATACTAGATGGAAGCTTTGTCTACTGTTGTCTATTTATTTAATAGACTGCCATCTAAAGTGCTAAATCTTGAGTCTCCATATTTTCGTCCCTATCATCAAAATCCTAACTATAGTGATTTTCATGCATTTGGTTGTGTTTTCTTTGTGCATTTGCCTCCTTCACAACACAATAAACTTTTGGTACAGTCTACTAAATGTGCTTTTACGGGTTATAGTACTTCACAAAAAAGTTATATTTGCTATGATCCATGTTCTCACAAATTTCATGTTTCTAGAAGTGTTGTTTTATTTGAGAATGAGTATTTATTTCCTACTATTGTAGATTCTTTTTCTGCTCCTCCTCTTCTTCCTACTTTTGAGGATTTATCATCTTCTTTTAAAAGGTTCAATCTTCGATTTGTGAATGAACGACGTCGGCTGACTTTACCTCATCCCGACACTAATCCGCCACCTCAAATTGCACCACAACTAGGATATGAGAATTCTTCAAGATCTAGTTCTCTTGAGCCTACTCGGCGATCTACAGAGTATCTCGTACTCCTAATTGGTATGTTTTTTCCTCTACTTTATCCAATATTCATGTTCCAACTTGTTACTCACAAGCTTCCAAGCATGAATGTTGACAGAAAGAAATGAAGGAAGAATGTCACACTCCGAGCCTACACCCTGGACGTTGCCGGCACTCGAGAAACATCGTTGGTCCCCAAGCGAACCCTTAGCCTAGCTGACTACTTAGCGGAAGACTTACTCAAGCAAAATGGGAACTTTAAATGCATAATTAAACTTTAAAGTCTCAATTAAAATTTAACTCAGATAAATATCTGGAAATACTTAACAAGATATAAGTAACCGTCTCAAGATCTCAAAATATCTCAAAGGGGAAATAATGAGAGACTTCTCAACTCTAACTATCTATGAACCCTCTAATACTATGATAGATGTCAGAACAGAACCCGCGACAACTTAACAAAGCAAGAACTAAGTATGAAGCCCTCCGGAAAGCAATGAGGCTCACCAAAGCTAGCTGGAATACAAAAAGTATCAACGAAGCGCTATTAATGACCTTGAGCACCTATATCTTCATCATAAAAATGTGCAGATCGAATGACATCAGTACATTGAATGTACGAGTATGCAAGGAGAACTCAAAACATAGGTAACTGAACAGATAATACTGAAAGAATACTCACCTCAACTCAACTTCAGTAAAAGAGCAATACTAAGAGATGCAATAATTAAAGTTTTATAAAACAGAAGGTATCAACTCAAGGATATATAAAATACAATAAGTTATTCCTTACTCTATTTGGGATATTCTCAAACCAACAACAATCATTATGAGCTATGTGATGATACATCGTCTCGCCCACGCTGCCAGAACTGTCATATACCTTGTCGGGGTAGAAAACACCTCAACTAAGTACATCCACCAAGCAATGCTTAAAAGCAATAAGAAATCGTCTAAAAGTATGATCATTTACCTGTCACGACCCAAGGTAGCCCCTAGGTGTAACATGGCGTATAAGACCCCAAAACCCCATACAAGCCTCTTAGCTTTCATCATACAAGAATTATAACAAAAGGATTTAAAAGATATTTTCAACATATCAAAGTTGCATAAAGCATAGCGGAAATCTAAACATCATCTCAAAGTCATCTAGTACATAAGAATGAATCTGGGCGAAGCCCACACATCATGTTCAAAAACTGAAAGTAAGGAAATACTGAAAACAATATATGTCTGGTCCTCGAAACATGAGGACTCACCAAAGCTTGAAATCTCCTTGATAAACTCTAGCCACGAAACTGGAAACCCTGATTGTCGATCCCTACATTTGGAGAAATGTAGGCAAGAGTATGCGTTAGTACAAAATATGTACCAAGTATGATAGTCATGCAAAACATTTTAAAATATGATTAAAGAGAGAGATACCTTTATGAGATGTAATGACCAAGCTAAACATGAGATAAAGAGTTAGAAAGCATGAGTCATAAAACATGGCCAATGCACATAGTCATCATCTTAAAAATGTATGAGATACTTCCTTAAAGTAACTCTAGTTCATCATAGCTTGCTTGTGGGAAGTAGCCTTAACCGACATATAAGACCATGAGGGCTATCATAATGGAATCCAGTGTCTCCCACACTGAAAAAGTTGTCCTACTTGCCACGGTAAGGACCTGAACTTCTAGCTTATGTGGATCCACTAGCTAATCTCTATCTAGACAATCTTATGTTAGCACATAGTTTATGGGACACGAGTAATCACCATTTGTCCACTTGGTACTAAGCTTAACTTCCACAGAATAGTTCTTATTCATATTTATCTTAGCTCTTGAAGGAACGTGGGTAATCGCCTCTTGTCTTTCAATTAGAGAGCATGGGTAATCATCTCTTGCCTCAAAATTTGAATAACTCCTTAACATTGGTTCATTTTAGGTGAGAAAGCCTTTAAACCCTAATTACCCTTATTATGTGAGAAACCCTTTAAAAAATCATGCTTTCATGTGTATATGAGAAATCCTTTCAACAACACAACCATAACAACATCATTGATACTTCACTCTCAAAGCATCCTTAAAACATTTACATAAATTCCATAAGAACATGCATAATTCCATAATTCACTTTTCAAGGTTCAAAATCCACTTTCAATATCAACATCTAGAAAACATGGGTTAGAAATGGATTCATGGGAATTCATCATAAAATCATGTAATTATATCCATTCATTCTTGATAGATCATAAAACAATCAAATACACCAATAATTAGAAGAACCCATGTCATGAAAGAAAACTCTAACTCAATTGGGGAATTCTATTTTTATAAATTGGAGAATTTAGGAACTACATGGATGAAAGGGCTCCACGGATAATAATTATCATACCTTAATGCCAATTGCTTAACTTCAATAGAGGAATTTGAGACTTGTCTTGGAACCATAGGTTGAACCTTCTTCTTCAAGATTTCTAGAGAGAGAAATATTTGAGAGGAAGACTTGTTCTTCTTTCGTAAATTTGAGAGAATGAATTGAATTGGATGATTTTGGGGTTAAAATCACTTATATAGGGGTTCACGGTAAGGGCAAAACGACATAGTATCGAGATAAAATAATTAGGAAAAGACTCAACTACCCCTGACTTACAGCTAACGCAATCACCAGATGGTGGCCCTAACAAGCCGTCAATGACCTCACGGGTCGTAGTAGATGTTGTGGTCCTTGACCAGTGGTCTGGGGAGAGGTTCCTTGTGGCCTTGCCCCTGACCAGTCGTTTGGCTCTTCACGAGCCGTCTAGGGGCTCGTAGATGGCTCGTGGGAGGAGGCTAGCCTTGAGATGGATTCAGCCTCCCCTTCATAGCCACCTCCACGGGGCGTGAGGTTTATCACAAGCTGTCTAAGGGATCGTGGGAGGGAAGCCCTTCTTGGCCAAGCACTAGAAGGCTCCACGAGAACCACCACGAGATGTGGTGCCCTTCACGGCCCATGAAGGGCTCCATAAAGGGTGTCATGGCTCAGTTATGGGCTAGTGACCTCCCACTTGACTCCTTTTTCTAAACTTATTAATTCTGAGGTGTTACATTACCCATGTTGGCTACATAGTTTATGAGGAATGTGAGTTGTCTGAACTCATCCCCATTTCGGTGCTCAATACTACTCCCAATAAATATATACTTATGCTCAATGTTTAAACATTCTATTTATCAATTTGGGGTAATTACTCAAAAGATCCTCTTAAAAGAGGTAATGCTCTAAAATATCTTTGAACTCATAATCTTATTTAGAAATCAAAGTTTCCCTCTTTCAAAGTAAAAGTGTTACTTTTGAGAATACTTAGTTCCATTATATTAATTCTCAATTATGAATACGACTCTTCTCATTTCTCATATTTACTTTATCAAAACTTAGTTCAAAACCATAGTTGGTTACAACAGATTCTCAAAAGAACTTCTTGGGCTTTCCTCTTAAACTCACTTTAGTTTTCATTGTAAATTAAGATATGTGATTAGAACATATAGGAACTCTCAAGAATGAATGGAGCCTTTAGGAGCTGATACAAAGAAGGAAATGTAGTCACGACTTAAAATAATATGACCAGAATAACACACGTAAAAAAAGAGCCAGGCGACCCCTAGCGCCCTGTTGGCGCCAGACACTAAACTTCTGACAAAAGTTTCGGGCGCAGGGCGCCTAGCCCCAAACTACTGAACAGAATTCCTGGAGCCTTGGTGGCGCACCCCCCACCCTCTACCCAGAAAAATTGACTAATTTTCAAGCTCAAATTAGGGTCCCAATTAGTTTGGAATGTGGGAATTTCGCCTAAACTCTTCTTGATTCTCAAATCCAACACGAAAACATGACAAATTCCATACAAACCTCTTTGGAATATAAATTTTACCAAAGATCAACAACACGAAAGATTTCATAGCCTCCATTGTTCAAGAATTGAACTAAAATCAAGAACTACTCAAGAACTCTTTGAATACAATGATTTCGTGGATAAATTCAGATTTATAGCGTGAGGACGAACAAGTCCAACACTGTGAGAAGACTTACATACTTGGAAAGAACAATGTTCTTGGTGAAATCCACAACTCTTGAAATAACGCTTGAAACCTAGCATTTTCTCCTCTTGAAACCTCGCTTTAATTCTCTAAGTGTTTGGGAATGTGAAAAGTGGTCTAATACAGATTAGACCCTTATTTGGGGTGAAGAAAGCATGGCTAGGCTCAGTAGGAAAAAATAAAAAACCAAACTACCCTTCTAAAAGCGAATGAAATGCCTTAAATAGAGAGGCTTCACTCAAACGGCCAAAACTTTTTACTCCGAGCTTGAAATTAAGCAAATTTGGTGGCGTTGGAAAGCAGACTCAAAGACCTTTAATTTGATAGGTCATGGACCACCTAATTCCGTTTATGCTAAAATAAATAATCGATTGAAGCTGAAAAAAATGAAAAACTGAACGTTGACTTGCACGAACCTTTCTTTTCAAAACCCGATGTGTTACAAAGAACTCTTGGTTCTGTCACACCCTGAGCCTACGCCCTGGGCGCGACTGGCACTCGAGATCCATTGCTGGCCCCAAGCAAACCCTTGGCCTGGCTTACTTACTCAGCGGAAGACTTTGACCATCAGGAAAAGGATTCGTATGCTAAATAACTCAACTGTCTCAAACTAAACTCATAATGTTTTAAAAATAAACATTTAACTTAGCCAAAATGGCAACTCAAATCTAAACATAAACCAATAACAAAATGATGACGAATGAACTAACATCTGACTGACTATCTATGAAGCCTCTAAAACAACTGAGATGGATGTCGGGACAGGCCCACGACATCCTAATAAACTAAAATGATAAAGTAATGAAAAAAGGGAATCCTCTAGAAGCAAGGAGGCTCACCAACAACTCTGAAGATGCAGGCCAACTGGCATCAGTACATTGAATGTACGAGTATGCGAGTTGGAATTCTAAACATAACTTAAGCTTCAAAAGAATCTGAAAGAAACACTTACCTGACTCAACTCAACTGATTTCATATAAAGCAGTGTAAATAAATACAGTATAAAGAAAAGCTTTAAAACATGATTTTCAACTCAATGTATTTACAAATACAATAATAACTCTGTATGTATGCAAAGATACATATAACTCTGAGATGTATGTAAAAAATACAAAATAATCTAATGTATATAAAAATACAAAATACTGTTGTGGGAGTTTCTCTAACTGACAACCATACGTAAGAGCTATCGTGATGATACAACATTTTTGCCTCACACTGCCAGGGTCGTCCTATACCTTGTCGGGGGTATAGAACCTGAACTACTAAGTGGATCCACTAGTCTATGCTAAAACACACTAAGGGTTCATCCAAAAAGTATGACCTTTTTCTACCCATGATGGCTACATGGTTTATGGGGGTTGTGGGTTCTCTGAACGCTCCCCCATATCGGTGCTCAATACTACTCTCAAAATATGATACTAGCTCTTTATGTTTAAAAACATACTTCTTCTGTGATTTGAGATTAGTGCTCAAAAACTTAGCTCAAAGGTTATCTTGGAAATCAAAGTTTCCCCTCTTGTTTCATTTAGAAAGCGATTACTCTTTTCTGAAAACTTGCCCGAAGGCTCTTTGGAAATCAAGGTTTCCTTTCTTGTTTAAATGTGAAAACATTTTAAACCCTTTGGGAATACATAGTCCCCATATACTTTTGAAGAAATAGACTTCAAACTGTACTCTTTACTCAACTTGAACTTTAAGTCTTAAAACAAAGTTAAAATATTTGGAAAAGACTTTTGGAAAACTCTAAGAACTTCTCTTGACTTTGATCTTAACTGCTCTTGACTTGACTATTAACTGGTCCTTGAATTGAATTATAGATTCAAGGATTGTGATTTGTGATTGGAAAGATCTCATGATGTTTAGGAATGATTTTAGATGGCTAAACATGAGAAAAGACAACAATCAATATTTGAGGGTGGGTTCACGACGCGGAGACATATTTAATTTTTAGTTTCGAAAATGACTTTTGAGGCAGAACACTCCGTGACAGCTTCACTACGCAAAATGATTTTTCTCAGTTCTAGGGAGTGGTTCCACAACGCGGAGGCATGTCTAGATTTCAACCGACGAAAGTTCTTCTTCGTTTTCCAGCTCTAAACCCTCTAAACTCCATGGGTTCTTTCCCCAAACACTTAGAATCGATTAAATGTTCAAAGTACATCAGATTCTACTCAAAATCAAACCTAAAAATGTGAATCAATCTCAAGAAACTCCAATCAACACAACCCACAAGAATTCAAATGAAAATTTATCAAGAACTCAAGGATTTACTTTCAAATCAATATACTTTTCTGAAATTGAATCAAGTTTGGCGCGTGGGTAAACTAACCCAATGCTATGTGATCTCACATACCTTGTAGGGATCACCCCCTGACGAAATCCACAAGCTAATCTCAACGAATCTTGAACGTTCTTCTCCTTTCTCCTCTTTTCTCCTTTCTCCAAGCCCTAGCGTGAAATTCACCTTTCTAAAACTGACTGAAATCTGACTTTACCCCAATTAAACTCCTAAAAACGAATTAATTAAGTTGGGTAAGGAAAAGACCAAACTACCCTTCAAAAATCCGGATTTAGACTTTCCTAATTCCAACAGCCCAACTTCCAAAGGGCATAACTCACTCACACAAACTCAGAATCGCGCAAACTCAGCGGCATTGGAATATCATTCCAAGATATTTCCTACAATATCTATACGTACCTCTAACTCATCCTGAGCTAGAAGTTATGACCGTTTGAAGTTGGCCAAAACTTACTTTAGACTAATTTCCAGATTTTCATTCTTTCCAAAAATGACTATTTCCATTTTAGCTTCTTCCTAGTTATTTCAATTTGCGAGATGTTACAGGCTCTTATAGAAAATGACGCATGGGAAATTGTTTCATGTCCTTTAAATGTCCGCCCAATTGGAGGTAAATGTGTTTATTCAATTAAACTTCATTCTGACGGAACTCTTGAACGGTACAAAAGCTCTATTAGTTCTTCTTGGTAACAAACAAGAATATGGGGTGGACTATGTAACACCTCGGTCTTAAAAAGACCTATTTTAGAAAGAAATAAATTTGAAAGAGCCAAATTGAGAATTTTGCAAGTTAGTCTTAAATTGTGAGTTTTGAATCAAATTCAAACTACCATAATTTTTAGCACAGGATGAGTTAGGTGGCCTATAAAGTAACAAATGAAAGATCTCTGAGCCCTCTTTCCAACGCCAGCGAGTTTGCTAAATTTTGTGTTTGGATGTGGAAGATATGCCCGTTTGAGTTCAGCCTGTCCGATTAAGGAAATTCATCCAAATTAAGGAGGGGTATTTTGGTATTTTCCTTACCCCACTAGCCTAACTCGTTTTTAGTAATATTTTAGGGGTCTAAACTAACTTGGATCAGTTTTCACAATTCTAAAATACGCTTATATAGAGTTTTAGAGAGAAGTTCAAGAGGAGAAAGAAAGGAAAAGATTCAAGCGTCCAAGATTTTCTTACAATCGTCGAGAGATTTCACCAAGGATTCGATCCTAACGAGGTATGTAAGTTTTCATAGTGATGGGTTTTTTCACCCTCACGCCAATCATGAGTTTCTTGAGTTAATTTCATTCATGACAATCCATGTATTGAAGTTCTTGATGAGTTTCTTGAAGTTTCGTTCTTAAATCGTAAATGATGAGTTTTTGATGAGTTCTTGAGATAAATGTTATGAGTTTGAGGGTTGTTTTGAGTAGAATTTTCATGTATTTATGTTGGGTATTCGAATATATGAGAGTTTGGAAGAAACCATTCGATTATAGGTGAATTAGGGCCAAAAATCGAGAAGAAAAATTTGTTGGGATGTTCTGGAAATAGGATGGGGCGCCAGCAGTGCACCAGAAACTAGCCCCAGTAAGGGGAGGCCTGGCGTGGCGCGCCACCCCTGCGCCACCAAGTGTTAGGCCATTTTCTTTATCATTTTCGTTTCGTAGTTGTTCCTTTGAGTCGAGATTTCATTCCTTTCTTAATCCTAGCTATCTAAAATACATTTTACCATCACGAGATTCTTCATGTCATGAATCATAACTCTTGAATTCATAATTCAAATTCAAGAAAAGATTAAGAGTCAAGTTTGAGAGAGCCTTTCGAGTCTTTTTGAGAAGCCTTTTACAAACTTTTAAAACTTGTTTTAAGACTTTAGTACTTGAGTATGAGGATGAGGAGAGTTGAGTTTCATTTTTCAAAATGAATACATGGTAACTAAGTAATCCCAAGAGTAAATGTCTTTACATTTAAAATGAGAGGAAACTTCGATTTCCAAATGAGTTTATGAGAAGTTTTTTTTAGCACTATCTCTTTTAATAGAACCTTTTGAGTAATAATATCAAAGTTTGAGGATGAGGAAATGTTTTTAAACATATGAGCATGAGTTATATTATTGGGAGTAGTATTGAGCATCGATATAGGGACGAGTTCAGACAATTCAATGTCCTCATAAACCATGTATGTCACTGTGGATAAAGGGTCATACCTTTTAGATGATTCCTTATTGCTTTTTAAGCATAGCTTAGTGGATCCACTTAGTTGAGGATGTCCTATACTCCCGCAAGGTATAAATTTTGGAAACGTGGGCGAGACATTGTATCATCACATAGATCATAGTGATAGTTGTCGGTTAGAGAATCTCCCATATAAGAGTAAAGAGTTACTATTGTATTTTAAATACATTGAGTTATTATCTACTGTTTTAAAAGCTTTTTTTATAATGCATATTTATTGTTGCTTTTATATTGAACTGAGTTGAGTACTTCTGAGTTTGAGTTGAGTTGAGTTGAGTTAAGTTGAAATAAGGTGAGTATGTTCTTCATTTTTAACAGTTCAAGCATATGTTTGTGCTTTAAAGTTCCCTTTACATGCTCGTACATTTCATGTACTGACGTCATTTGTCCTGCATCTTTCATGATGCAGATACAGGTAACCAAGGTCATCAACAGGCGCTTCGTTGATACCACTTGCAATTCGAGCTAGCTTTGGTGAGCCTCCTTGCTTCCGGAGGATTTCATTTATATCTTTCAGTTTTTTTAGGATGTCGTGGGTCTTGTCTTGACTTCCATCATAGTTATTAGAGGCTTCATAAATAGACAATAGAGTTTTGAAAAGTCTATTTCATTTTCCGTTGTTAATGTTTTAGACTTGAGTTGCCTCTTTTGGCCAGTTGAATGTTTTCTTTAAAATATTCTGAGTTTATCTATTTTGAGATATTGAGTTAAATCTTTACATTTGAGGTTTAGTTATTGTTAAGTAAGTCTTCCGCTGAGAGTTGAGCCAAGTCAAGGGTTCGTTTGGGGCCAGCAATGGTTCTCGAGTACCGGTCACGCCCAAGGTGTAGGCTCAGGATTGGCTGGATGCCTTGGAGGCACCATAGATTGCACCGTTGGCAACGGCGCTTTTGAGTGCCCCTAACCTTGAGGGGGCCGTAGATTGAGTTCTGGGCTAAGGTTACCAGTTTCGCAGCCCTTCGAAACTCCCTTCTGGAAAAGGTTCAGTAGATCTACCAGGTTACCGGAAATGACCAAAGAACAAAAAAATGGCTAACCGAGAGTCCTTGCCCGACTAAAAGAAAGCATGACAGACTATGAGGAGACTTTTGCACCTGTAGCAAAAATGACAACGGTGCGAACTATTATTGTCAGTGCTGCTTCACAAAATTGGTCTCCTTATCAAATGGATGTCAAAAATGTTTTTCTCCATAGTAATCTTAAAGAATATATTTATATGAAACCTCCATCTGGTTTGTTCTCATCACCTACATCAGATGTATGCAAGTTGAAGCGGTTTTTGTATGGATTAAAACAAGCTCCTAGAGGTTGGTTTGATAAGTTTCGATCAACCTAACTACAGTTTTCTTTTGAATAGAGCAAATATGACTCATCTTTGTTTCTTCGAAAAACATCTGCGTCTTGTGTTTTTCTTTTGATGTATGTAGATGACATTATTATCACAAGAATCGATTCTTCATTAATTACTAGCATGCAACAACAGCTTAAAGATTCTTTTCATATGAAATATCTTGATACTCTTACATATTTCTTGGGTTTGGAAGTTCATAATGATGCTTCAGGTGTGGTTCTAAACCAACACAAATAATTTGTATCCAAAATTCTTATCTACCTTACATGCTTTTAATTATAAATTTCCGACTTAAGTTACTTTAAAAAAATTGATCTTATTTTTAATAAGAAAAATGGTACACGTAAAATTTGTCAACAATGTCAACTATAAGAATTTGTATAGTAGCCAAGATATTAAATAGTTTTCCCATGTCACCTCACGCATTCAGAGTGTTATACTATTTTATTATATTTAAAAGAACTTACTAATATTATTATCTATTTATAAATTTTTCTCTTTATCCTGGCTAGTGAAAGATCGACTAGACATGATCATCTAGTGTGTGTGATCATTCAGCTTCAAAATCATACAAAGAGCATGTTTGGATGAGCTAATTATAAATTGACAATATGTAAATTTAAGTGCAAAAATTAATTTTATAAATAAATTGTTACAAATTTGGATTTAGATGATGAAATCGATAATAAAAAATTGATGTGTTTGATAAAATAACCAAAATGCCCTAAATATTGTCAAAAAATGATGTATGTTAAAGGGATCTGAAAAATACCTCAACTTTGGTCGGATTTGCTAATGCGATACTAAACTTTCATGAGGACCTATTACCTCCCTAGACTATTTAATACCGTATTTTAAACATATATATTTGCCCACGTGGACATAAAAAATAATGTAAAATTATAAATAGTAATGTATCCACGTGGGAACATATATACCTTTAAAATACACTATTAAATAGTTCAGGGGGTTTTTTATATGGTATTAAATAGTCTAGGGAGGTAATAGGTCCTTATGAAAGTTTAGTATCGCAACAGTAAATCCGACCAAAGTTGGGGTATTTTTCAGACCCTTATCCCTATATTAAAACTAATTGTTTGTACAAAAAAACGAACGGCATATACAAAGCAAAGAAATTTGGTAAAGATATATGTATTGTATACCAAAGACTTTAATATGGAGGGCTAACCATAGAAAATAATCACTATATTGATTTTATCTTGTGCTTGATTTGGGACATGTAAATAAATTGGAGCATAATTTATTTCTTCTCTCGATAATATATAGAACCTTTTTTTATAATAATGTTGTTTTTATTTGCAAAAACTTATTGTAAAGTGATGAACATACAATAAAAATTGATCCCCAAAGAAAATTTAAGTGTCATATTGAAATTTTGTTAAAATGTGAATGTTATATAGAGGTTTGACCAAATTTATGCCTTTTTCCCCTTATACATTATGCCTTAATTAAATTTCATACATGAGTTTCTTGATTAAACTTTGTGAAGGCATAATTTCATCTCTGTTACAGTTATTAGTATATTGGAACAATAATCTAACACTTGAATTCATAAAAATAACAAATTGAGTAGTAAGGGAATCAAGATTTTCGCTATATATAGAGAGCTAAAAGTACATTAAAAAAATAGTGAGCACACGAATTAGGGAATTAAACCTACAGTATATCATATACATAAAAATAAGGCATGACACATAATTGTGTCGTTTTAATATGGTCGCATTTCACATTTATGGTGTGCATAAGTAGAGACTTAAACTTGTATAAAGTTGAAGAAGTAGACACATAAGTTCTACGTGGCATAATACACGTAGGACACAAATTGCCGTGTAAGACGTGTGTGTTTTTCACTTTATACTAGATTAAGTGTCTACTTATGCACATTCAAAGTTGAAGGGAATAAATGTAAGTTGAGGCCAAGTTAAAGGGCATATTTTATGTAATTAGAATTTAATTTCGCTACGATATAATTAAAATTCAATTATATGATTAAAGAAATAGTAATATGAATCAAATTCCATAAAAAAATAATATAGTAACAAACATTACAACTTACAAATAAAGTGTTGCATCAAGTAAATAGCTTACCAAACATTACATTTTCGAGTCCAACTGCAACAACAATAAAGACGGAAGAAATAAGGAGAATCATAGTCTAGATACTTATAAATAAGATAGGCAAACACAAGCAAAAAAACCTCAATAGTATAGCGCACAAAAATGTACGTTATTGATAAAAAAGAAAAGGGAAAAAGGCTCGAAATATATATGAACTTTGACCGAAATTAATGTAACGTACAATCCCAAACTTTGGGCAGGACCTATGACCCTCATGCACTATTTAATAGTATATTTTAAAGATATATAGATACTCACGTGGACATCATAAATATTGCATCATTATAAATAGTAAATTCTCTAGCTAGGCACTTATATATCTTTAAAATACATTATTAATTAGTGCAAGTCCTACCCAAAGTTTAGAATTGTTACAACAATTTCGATAAAAGTTGGATATATTCCAGATCTTTTTCCCAAAAGAAAATATAAACTAGGGGTGTCAAAATAAAAGCTCAATCCGTTCAATCCACCGAATTCATTCAAGTTTGGATAGGTCAAAATCTGTCCATTTATTAGCTCAATCTATTTCACCTACTCATTTCAGCCCATAAAGAATTGAGTTGGTATGTAGCCCAAATTAACTCGTGAGTGATCTTATCAAAATATGTTTTAAAATAACATTTATTTATTTCATATGTTATATATAGTCATAATAGAGACGAGAGGGAAATGCTCGGATGGTAAGCATCCCTCACTTCCAACCCGAAGGTTGCGAGTTCGAGTCACCAATGGAGCAAAAGGGATGGGAGCTCCTAGAGAGGATTAAAAAAAAAAATTAATAGTCATAATAGAGAAAAGTAATTATTTTGTTAAGAACTAAAAATATCAAAGAACAAAATAAAGGAATTAAATCTTAGTGAGAATTGAGCGGGGTGAGTTATCATCCACATTCTATCTCATTTTAGTCCATCTATTTCAACTCAAATAGCTTTTGAATGGGTCAATAACTCACCCATTTATAAACTTGTCTTGATTACACCTCTAATATAAACTCTATAAATGAGCACATGGTGTAGGTTAGAGTAAAGTTAAATGACATGTACACTCAAATTGCCTTAATTTGACAAGACAAATACAGGGTATCCCAAGACATTGGATTCGTACAAAAACAAATGAAGCAAAATGCAAATTTGTCCTTAGATCCACATCTATAGTTTCTTATTACTTACAAAAATGTTTGTACTTTGGTTCATTGATCTTACTCTATGTTTGACCAAATAGACGGGTCATAATAGGGCCAAGTCAGAAATTTTATTAAGTGTGTTTAAAATAACGTATAATTCCCTTTGATAATGATTGTTTCCTTTGTTAGAAAGGTCTTTTTTATGAGGAAGTTATAGTTCTTTAATATTTGATTATCAAAAATATTTTGAAAATACTTTTTTTATCCAAAAGAAAAAATCTTACTGCTATCTTAACTTATAACTTTACATTATTTACTCTAATTAGCCAACACTCAAACATCCATGAAGATATTCTTTAATTTGTTAATATTATTATTAGTCTTTGATATATAGTTTTCTTGAAAATATTTTTCTACTTGTCAAGCAAATACCAAAAAAATATTTCTCACTAATTATGACTTTATTTATACCAAATATGTATTAAGAAAAAGGGAAAGTGATCAAACGGAAACAGTTTACACATAAATACTATTTACACTAAAATATATTAATTTACCAAAAATAATTATTGTAATCTTCTTTTTACAAAAAAAAAAGAAAGTAAAATTGACTAATCAAAATTACCAAACAATTGAACGGGGAAGTATTTATTAGCGGTGACTTATTTTTATTTTCTGATTCAGTACAGAATGCTTATCAAGTGATTAATTAGATGTTTACGTTTAACAATTCAATTTATCGATTATAGACTTTTAAATAATTAATCCACCAAATTAACAAATACGATATTTGTCGGTTTGGTATAAATTTAGTAGTTATCAATCGATTTATTGGTTAATCAAGAAGGTAAACTAAAGTAATTATAACCCAAGATTTTGTTCACGAATGGTGGATGATTGTTAAGAAAAGGTACAGTACTTCCATCTCATTGTCAGTAGAATACTATTGACCTCATTACAAAATTCAACGCATAATATATAAATGTGTTATTTAATTTAATTTTAATTTGTATTTATGTCTTTTTTAATTTTAAATATATATGAGTAGACATTTAAATTTGTATCAAGTGACATATACATTCTATGTGGCATAATAAACATAGGATGTCACGTAAGATGTGAATTGTCACATAAGATACCATATAGATATTTATTCATTTATGTACAAGTGTAAGTGTCTACTTGTGCAAAATCAAAGTTGGAGGGCATAGATGTCAGTTGATGTCAAGTTAAATGTCTTGTTTATCTATCATGCCTAAATTCAACTGTACCATTTTGTGTCATTGCAGTGGCATATGTGAACTCAACTATTAACTGATAGACTTATTACATAAATGTGTTTTTAGCTTGACTTGAGCTGACATCTATTCCCTCTAGTTTTGGTTGTGTAAAAATAGACACACACTTCATATGTGGCACAAAACATGTAGAACATGAATTCCCACATAGGACACGTGTGTCTAGTTGTAAAACTTTTGAATAGTTTTAAGTGTCTATTTGTGCACACTCCAAATTGGAGAACATAATTATCAATTGATGCAAGTTAAAGAGCGCACTCAAGTATTATGTCTAATGATATCATAGATGAGCCTTTTGTTAAACATTGATAACATATTTAAGTTTTTCACCTCATATAAATATGATTCTTCGATGCCCCAAAATTCTATTTTAACAGTTGCTTCAAAAAATCGTATGTATCTAATTAATCATCTTGATCGAGAAAAGTATTAAAAATATCCCTGAACTTGACGCAAATTATTATTAGTTTCGTACCCAAACTACTGACAGCCTTAAAAACATTCATCTACTTAAATAACTAAACATAAATACACCCCTAATTTGCAACAAGATATAACAAGTGATCACAAACTCTTATAAGTTTTTAAGTGTTTTTAAAATCGTTAGTTGTTCAAAAATGAATCTAATAGTTCACGCCGAGTTTAGGAGTAATCAAGTACTTGTTGGCAAAACTAATAATCTTAAATATATGGAATGATAAAATTAAAAGGGTAAAGGGTCTGATATACCCCTCAACTTTGTCATTTGGAGCTGATATGTCCCTCGTTATGAAAGTGGCTCATATATACCCTTACCGTTATACAAACGGCTCACATATACCCCTACCGTTACAAAATGAGCTCACATATACCCTTAATTTAACGGAAGTGAAAAAAATAGTTTTAAATTTATGTTTTTGACTTTTAAATTTTAAAAAAAATCATGTAGGGGTATATATGATCCTTCTAGCGAATTTCAAGGTATATTTTAATCTTTTTTATACATAAATTATTTTTTGACGTCTTTGATTATCATTTTTTGAGTTTCTTATTCTTATATTATTTTTTTCTTTCGTTCGTTAGTGTAAAGAGAAAATTTTAAAACTAATTTTTTTGTGGCTATATTATAATTTAAAACTATTTTTTT